>CM021246.1:13693730-13959979 GCA_010577795.1 Isatis tinctoria
AGAGTTATTATGCCGGTCCTCATGCAACACGCAAACATGCATACTTAACATTAAATCAACAATCACTCGTAGTTCCGTTTTTGTTTTTTTTTTTTTTTTGGTGGCGAGGAGACGGCTAAGTCTTGGTAATAGAGTTGTCCGTCGCAGCTTCGGCGGTTTCTAGGTTTTTTCGGCAATTTTCGTCTCCTCTTGATTGATTTCAGTTTCCGTGGGTGGAACCTTCGTTTTCTCGAACAGTTCGGTTCTACTCACTTTCTTTCCCAGTGCAGGAACTTCGTCTTCATTCTTCCTTTTCGGGTTCTCTCTCTGCGGGATGGTCAGATTCCGGAGCTTGTGATCTGCCAGAAAACAGATTCGGGCCTCCTTCTGATTTCCCCAAATGGTCTTGATTCCGTTTGGTGTCGGGAATTTCAGGCAGAGATGGTAAGTTGACGGGATCGCTCGCATTGAATTGATCCAGGGAGTTCCCATTATGACGTTATAAATCGCTGGGTGGTTTGCCACCACGAAGTTAACGATTTTCGTGATTCCACCGGCACGAACCAGGAGCTGGATTGTTCCGTCCGTCATTGTGACTTCGCCAGAGAATCCAGTCAGCGACCTTGGATTGGGCTTTATCAATGACGGATCCACCTTCATCCTTTGAAGTGTCTCCCGAAAAATGACGTCCACCAAACTTCCAGTGTCGATCAAGACCCGGGAGACGTCATGGTCGTTGATGTCCAGCTCTACCACCAATGGGTCATCGTGAGGTTGGTCAAGGCCTTCGGCGTCTTTTTCGTGAAAGGCGATCCGGTCGGTGTTTTCGATGATTGGCTCTCGCGGGTTTGACTCCTTGTCTCCTCTTCTTAGGAACGCCTTTATCGAGGCCACTGTGTCTCGGCAGTACTGAGACCCTCCGACGATCATGTGGATTCTCCTGCAGTTTGCGGCGGATTCGTCTCCGTTCGATCTCCTTCCCCGTTTGGGGTTATCCTCGTCGGGCCTTTCGGGACGTTCCT
Organism: Isatis tinctoria; assembly: GCA_010577795.1. NCBI lineage: Eukaryota > Viridiplantae > Streptophyta > Magnoliopsida > Brassicales > Brassicaceae > Isatis > Isatis tinctoria. The sequence continues at coordinate 13,694,732 of CM021246.1, forward strand.
GGTTATGCCGTCCGTCCGGGGCGCCAACGTCTTCTTCGATAGCTCCGAAACTCTCGAGGGTTACTCCGTTCGCGAGTTCCCCGGCTAATAGTTTTGCCGCGAGCCTTCTTCTGACGGTCCTGCAGTTTTTGGTTGAGTGGCCTTTTGTCTTGTGGAAGGTACAGAAGGCGTTCTTGTCGAATCCTGGTCGAGTCCACGTATTCCACGGCCCTTTGCTGTGCCCGTCAGATGGTCTCTCCATGTTTATTTGGTAGTTATGTGCTCCGCCCGTGTTGGGTTCTTCGTTTCGGCTGATCCGCCTACTTCTTCTCTCCTTTGGAACGCTAGAAGGTTGCACCGTGCCTTTGGCGACCAATTTCGAGGATTGGTGCTTTCTGGTCGGGACCCCCCTTTCTTCCTCGTAGATTACGAAATTGGAAGCGCGGTGGAGAGCATCTTGAATTGTTACCGGCGGATTCACGGTAATTTCCTTTCGCAAGCTTGAGGTCTTCAGCAAGGACTTCTTCAGGGCATTAATTGCGGAACTGTTGCTTAGGCCGTCAATCTTCGAGACAATCACCTTAAATCTTTCGATGAAGTCTCGAAGGCTTTCTTCGGGCCCCTGCGACAGTGAGTAGAGGTCCGCGTTGGATGTTGACTGTCTTATGAACAGTGAGTAATGCTTCAGAAAAGCTGCCGACAATCGGTCGAAACCGTCGATCGAGTCTCTTTCTAGCCTCGAGAACCACGACAGGGCTGATACTTTCAGATGTTCCACGAAGAGGAGGCAGAATCCGGCGTCTCTTTCTTCGGGTTTGAATCTAGCCCGTCCCATAGCGATGTGTGAAGGATTTCGTTCAGGTTTTAATCGAATTAAAACAGCCCTAACAACAATCCTAAGTCACGGATCTTGTGCCAATTGAATCTATGTTGAATATATGTCAAATCTCGAACATACCTTAGTATTTGCAGCGGAAGAAGATCAGGTAATCGAGATCAGGAAGCGCCTCAAGTGCTGCGCCTCTACAGAAGTCCACACGCACACAAACTGGACGACGGGATGCTAGTGCCTTCGCGAACGATTCGCGTTTGAGTTTTCTCTTCGTTTTCTGGGTTTTCTGTGGCAGCCAAAGGCTTCTTCTATCTTACAAACTCGAGCCCTCATATCATATATATAGGCTGGAGTTGCCGACAGGTGTCGATCGACACCCACCATTGGTGTCGATCGACACCCTCACAGAAAGTCAAGGATCGAGAAGACGATCTCGAGTGGTGTCGATCGATACTCACTATTAGTGTCGATCGACACCCTCGTAGAAAAACGATATCGACGTATATCTTATATGCGTTAATCATGATCATTACTCTAATGATCAAAACCCAATTTATAATATCCAGTTTGCTTAGGTGTGTGACCCTATAGGATCATATAATAATGGTAATGAGTTCATAACTCATAAGTTATAAGCGGCTTCTAGCAAAACATTATAACCGTCCAATATCATATGATTGTCTTATCTCGACATCACGACTTTACTAGAATAAATACAAGTCTGATTTCAGGACATTCCCTTCAATCTCCCACTTGTACTGGAATCAACTATTCCCATAATCCCTTTGTCTCTATATCTCGATCTGGCATAAGGCAAGAACTCGTGTCATCCTTAATCAACCAAACCATGTTTATCGAACTCGATTTATACTGATAAAAGACAAACGATTGACATTCAATCCGTTTGAGCGCGGCCACGCATTTCCAGTATCAAATCTTCGATAGGCCCTGAGATATTTATCTCCCGTTTATGGGAGGGACAAATTCCATCTTGTTCCATCCCTGATCCTTATATACTTCATAATATGCCCAATCAATGCCTTTATAGCCACCAGTTACGGCTGACGTTTGACAGAGTCAAAGCATACCAATTCATATGTAAGAAAACATGATGAACTCAGGTCAAAGGACTATACTCTAAGTCGTAATGAGAAACTCTTATGACACTCATATAACAATCTTGTAGAGTTCTCATTAGCGGGTCATGTCCGATCATGTGTTCTCTAACACATATCTATGTGATTGACTTTAATACTCCTATTAATGACTCCATGAAACTTAGTCATCAGTCACCTCACATACTAGTCTCGTGCGGTTATCAATGTCCAACTTTGATAACTCGACTATGGACACAAATAATTTATGTCATCTATCACTTATAGAGTCTCATGATCAAATCACGTATTTGATGATCTATAAGAATGCCATAAATTACTTTTGGAAAATATTTAATAACACCATTAAATAATACTGAAACAATTTCATTAAATAAAACATAACCAAATGTATGTTTACATGAACATCAAAATATAAATATGATAACTCCCACTAAAACAAGATTACTGCTTAAGGAATCTAATGCCTATAGCAGCTGCATGACTCTCATGCTTCGGTCGTGGAGTGGCTTAGTCAACGGGTCAGCAACGTTCTCGTCTGTCGGAACTCTGCTGATCTTGACGTCACCTCTCTCAATGATATCACGAATCAGATGATATCCTCTCAATGTGTTTGGATTTCTGATGTGATCTGGGCTCCTTAGCCTGAGCTATGGCTCCATTGTTGTCACAAAACAATGCCACAGGCTCAGAAATGCTAGGAATCACACCAAGCTCAGTAATGAACTTCCTAATCCAAACAGCCTCCTTCGCCGCTTCAGAAGCAGCGATGTATTCAGCCTCGGTCGTTGAGTCCGCCACGGTGCTCTGCTTGGAACTCTTCCAACTAACTGCACCTCCATTCAGACAGAAGACGTAACCAGACTGAGATCGGAAATCGTCTCTATCTGTCTGAAAGCTGGCGTCCGTATAACCACTCACTACAAGCTCATCACTTCCTCCGTACACTAAGAACTTATCCTTGGTATTTCTCAAATACTTCAGGATTGTCTTGACGGCAGTCCAGTGACTCTCACCGGGATCTGATTGGTATCGACTCGTCATGCTTAAAGCACAAGCAACATCTGGACGAGTACAAAGCATGGCATACATAATAGATCCTACTGCAGAAGCAAAAGGAATCCTATCATGCGCTCTCGCTCAGCAGGTGTCGAAGGACTCTGCTTCTTGCTGAGAGTAATGCCATGAGACATCGGAAGCAAGCCCTTCTTGGAATCATGCATGTTGAACCTATGTAGAACCTTATCGATATAAGTGTCCTGGCACAGTCCAATCAGCCTCTTTGATCTATCTCTATAGATCCTTATTCCAAGAAATAGGCGGCTTCACCCATGTCTTTCATCGAGAAACAACTTCCGAGCCAGTCCTTTACTGACTGAAGTAACGGAATATCATCTCCTATGAGAAGTATGTCGTCTACATACAATATGAGAAATGCAACTGCGCTCCCACTAGTCTTTTTGTAAACGCAAGGTTCCTCTTCGTTTCTGATGAAGTTAAACTTTTTAACTGCTTCATCAAAACGTAGGTTCCAACTCCGAGATGCTTGCTTCAATCCTAAATGGATTTATGAAGCTTGCATACTTTCCCAGCAGCATTAGGATCAATGAAACCCGGAGGTTGTGTCATGTACACATCCTCCTCCAGAATCCCGTTAAGGAAAGCTGTTTTCACATCCATTTGCCAAATCTCATAATCATAATGAGCGGCTGTTGCTAGGAGAATCCGAATAGATTTAAGCATAGCGACTGGGGAATAGATTTCATCATAGTCAACACCTTGAACTTGTTTGAAACCTTTTGCCACCAACCTAGCTTTGTAAATCTGAACGTTTCCATCCACATCGATCTTCTTCTTGAAGACCCATTTACACTCAATGGCTTTTACCATCAGGTAAATCACCCAAAGTCCATACTTGGTTTTGTGACATGGAACCGATTTCGGATTCAGCGGCTTTAAACCACTTTTCGGAGTCAGGGCCCATCATTGCTTCTTCGAAAGTCGCAGGTTCGTCACTGTCAATGATCAAGAGATCATGACAATTAGTCACAAGAAATCCATATCTCTCGGGCTCGTGACGAATCCTTTCGGATCTGCGAACTTCTGGCATCACAGGTTCGGACTCTAAACTCTTTGTAGATCCAGTCGCTGCTCTTCCTCGACAGGTTGAGCAGGCTCCTGTGATTCTCGAACTTCTTCGAGTTGTACTTTACTCCCACTGTTCTTCTTGGAAAGAAATTCTCTCTCAAGAAAAACACAGTTCTTAGCAACAAACACTTTGTTCTCAGAACGGTTGTAAAAGTAGTAAGCCTTGGTTTCCTTAGGATAACCAACGAAGTAGCACTTATCAGATTTGGGTTCAAGCTTATCAGATATCAACCGCTTGACATAAGCTTCACAACCCCAAATTTTAGAAAAGACAAACTTGGAACTTTTCCAGTCCACATCTCATATGGCGTCTTCTCGACTGATTTTGATGGAACTCTGTTTAGCGTAAACGCAGACGTTTCTAGAGCATATCCCCAAAAGGATAATGGAAGATCTACTTGACTCATCATCGATCGAACCATATCCAATAAAGTCCGATTCCTCCTTTCAGACACACCATTCCACTGAGGTGTTCCAGGAGGAGTGAGTTGTGAAACAATTCCACAGTTACTCAGATGATCACTGAACTCTTGGCTTAAGTACTCACCTCCACGATCTGATCGAAGAGCTTTGATACTTTTGCCAAGTTGGTTCTGTACTTCATTTTGGAACTCCTTGAACTTTTCAAAGGATTCCGATTTATGTCTCATTAAATAGACATAACCAAATCTACTGAAGTCATCAGTAAACGTGATGAAGTACTGAAAGTTTCCTCTAGCACTAATACTCATTGGACCACATACATCGGTATGTATTAGTCCCAATAGGTAACCGGCCCTTTCATTAAATTTGTTGAAAGGGGCCTTTGTCATTTTGCCCAATAAGCAGGATTCACACTTCTCAAATGATTCAAAATCAAATGAGTCCAAAAGTCCATCATTATGAAGCTTTTGAATCCTTTTCTCATTGATGTGGCCCAAACGACAATGCCAGAGAAACGTAGGGTTCGAGTCATTGGTTCTTAACCGTTTAGTACTTATGTTATAGATAGGCAAAGATTGGTTAAGAATATAAAGTCCATTCTCTAATGGAGCGCTACCATAAAACATTTCATTACGATCAAAAGAACAACACTTGTTTTTAATCGAAAAATGAAAGTCTTCTAAATCCAAATCAGAAATAGAAATGATGTTTCTGCTTATAGCAGGTACATAGTAGCAATTATTCAATTCTAAAACCAAGCCTGACGGCAAAGACAAATGATAAGTTCCTACGGCCAATGCAGCAACTCTTGCTCCATTCCCAACGCGCAGGTCCACTTGTCCCTTCTCCAGTGTTCTACTGTTGCTTAGACCCTGCATATTTGTACAAATATGAGCGCCACAGCCGGTATCTAATACCCAAGACTTAGAACCTGAAGTAGTAACATTTACTTCTATAACATAGATACCTGAAGAAGTCGTCTCATACGTCTTCTTCGAGTTCTTTAGATCTCCCAGATACTCTTTGCAATTCTCTTCCAATGCCCAGACTTATTGCAGTAATGGCATTTATCAGCATCAGTAGGGCCGCGTTTGGGTTTGGAAGAAGTCTCAGGCTTATCCTGATTCTCAATCGGGAATGCCTTAGCTTTTCCTTTACCCTTAGCACCATAAGTACATTAGGGGTGCCCTTCTTGATGTTTGGCTCAGCTGTCTTGAGCATGCCATGCAATTCCGTCAAAGTCTTTGTCATGTTGTTCATGTTATAGTTCATGATAAACTGATCAAAGCTCGACGGCAACGACTGCAGAATGATGTCCGTAGCCAACTCTTGGCTAAGGGGACAATCCAGTTTTGCCAAGTTATCAATATAACCCATCATCTTAATGACATGTGGGCTAACTGGACCATCCTTTGGTAGCTTGCACTCAATGAGAGACTTAACCGTCTGGTATCTCTCAGTTCGTGCTTGCTCCTGAAACATCCCTTTCAGGCTAGTGATCATCTCAACAGGTGACGCCACGTTCTCGTATTGCTTCTGCAAGTCCGAGTTCATGGTAGCCAGCATGAGACAACTCACATCGACCTCATCATTGGAATGCTTCTCCCAAGCATTCCTTTCAGCGTGTCCGGCATTGGATTTCGGTTTCTCAGGGAGAACCTTCTCAAGGACATATTCCTTTTTCTCCTGCTTGAGAACAATTCTCAAGTTCCGATACCATTCAAGGAAGTTCGATCCATTAAGCTTGTCCTTCTCAAGGACGGATCGAAGCGAGAATGTGTTTCTGTGAGGGGAGCTAGCCATAGCTGAAAAACACAAAATGAGAGTTTAGTTTCGATGTTCAAGAGATGAGAAATCTTAACAATTAAGAAAACTCGCATTATATTCAAAACAATTTTCCTCAAGTTGAATATAATGATCCAAGATCCATATTTCACAAAAATTTGAGTGAGCTTTGGCCCATCGCCCAAACTTTAGCTATTTAGGTAAGCAACACTTTGCTAATTATATCATATATAATTCTTGTCTCAGATCTATATCTCTGAGCCCAAAACTATTTTGATAGCCCAGTTAAGCAAACCAATCTTCTAAGTCCGCAGTAACGATTACAACCTGCCTCACTCATGTAATTGCGGACACCCTGCTTTGGCAGACCCATCACACAATGAAACGAGCCTTGACAGTTGACAAGATTGGGAAGATATTAAAAGCTTAATATTAGGTTTGAGGAACGGAACATCAATCTAGTTTATATGACTTATATATTCCAGATTTTTAACTCGTTCTATACTTGTAAAATTTCTCAAGTTAAACAAGCTAGAAATGCAAGTTCTGAACTGGTGTCGATTGACACTACCTTAGTGTCGGTCGTCACCGAATGGTGTCGATCGACACTACATTAGTGTCGGTCGTCACCACCTGATTGGTGTCGATCGACACTACATTAGTGTCGGTCGTCACCGGAGAGTGATGTCGATCGACACCGAGTCGATCGACACCCTTTTCACAGAAAACCTAATTGGTGTCGATCGACACCGGATTGGTGTCGGTCGACACCGAAGAACCCAGAACGGCGTTCTTCGTCAAAAACGATTTTGAACAAGGGGATCTTACAAAATTTCAACAGATTCAATAGAAACACACCGCTCTGATACCACTGAAGGATTTCGTTCAGGTTTTAATCGAATTAAAACAGCCCTAACAACAATCCTAAGTCACGGATCTTGTGCCAATTGAATCTATGTTGAATATATGTCAAATCTCGAACATACCTTAGTATTTGCAGCGGAAGAAGATCAGGTAATCGAGATCAGGAAGCGCCTCAAGTGCTGCGCCTCTACAGAAGTCCACACGCACACAAACTGGACGACGGGATGCTAGTGCCTTTGCGAACGATTCGCGTTTGAGTTTTCTCTTCGTTTTCCGGGTTTTCTGTGGCAGCCAAAGGCTTCTTCTATCTTACAAACTCGAGCCCTCATATCATATATATAGGCTGGAGTTACCGACAGGTGTCGATCGACACCAATGGTGGGTGTCAAGGATCGAGAAGACGATCGAGAAGACGATCCTGAGTGGTGTCGATCGATACTCACTATTAGTGTCGATCGACACCCTCATAGAAAAACGATATCGACGTATATCTTATATGCGTTAATCATGATCATTACTCTAATGATCAAAACCCAATTTATAATATCCAGTTTGCTTAGGTGTGTGACCCTATAGGATCATATAATAATGGTAATGAGTTCATAACTCATAAGTTATAAGCGGCTTCTAGCAAAACATTATAACCGTCCAATATCATATGATTGTCTTATCTCGACATCACGACTTTACTAGAATAAATACAAGTCTGATTTCATGACATTCCCTTCAATGTGGAAGGCTGTCATGTGAGCCTTTGGATCGGTCGTCCAGTCGTAAAAAGGTATTCAGATTTTTCCCGGGTCAGAAAGTCTAACGCTTGTGATCCTTGAAGTGAACGGGATCTTTTGCGTTTCCTCTAAGACGCGGTCGATTTCCGGGGCCGCACTTGTCGCTTTATGGACTTGTGACCTTACCTCCTTCATCTGACTCGTGGTGAGTTCCAAACGGGCACGGAGCTCGTCCAACTCGTCCCTTCGGCTGGCGGATCGATTAGCTCAGGCCTCTCGTTCCGCCTTTTCCTGCTCTTCGATCCATCGGAGCTCTTCCTCGTCCGCGTTTAGATCTCCAGCTTCGTCGTCGGTTTCGCTTTCCTCCCTGTCGTCTCCGTTTGCGGTGTCTCTCGGGTTTTCACCGTTGGTCACCATGGAAGCTGGCCGTTCGGCGGTTCGCCTAGTGGCGCTTTTCCGGTGCAGCGGAGGTGGTGCTGATCCGCTCGTGGGGTAAAAATCAGGCGTCTTGCTTCGAAAGTCTGGGGGCCACGCGATAGTTCTTGGGAAGCTGCTCTTTCTTGCGCGGCCGTTCTCTCTTGCCTGTTTTGCCGCTCCGTGATTTCGGCCACCATGTTCCTCAGCTTGGTGATCGCCGCGATCTCTGGGGCGGCGTTGGCCGTTCCCGTGATGACCGGGTTTTCGATCGGCATTCCGAACCTAGTTAGCGCGTTGGCGGAGGTCCCGGTAGTCCCGATCGCTCCGTCGGCGGATGTCGCGGCGACCGTCGCTCCGGTTCCGGCCGCCGATGTACCGATGGCGGGAATTCCCGTTCCGGCCGTTCCCGTGGCGGCTGCTCCAGCCGGTTGGTTGGTGATATCGTCGGTTCTTCTGGTCATTGTCTTCTTTTCGTATCTTCTCGTTCTAAGAATCGAGAATATTTCTCGTCCCCACAGACGGCGCCAAACTGTAAGAGCCGAAACTCACACTGTCAAAACTTATATTTTATGGAGGCTCGAAAATTCTATTTTTAAAGAACTAAAGGACCGAAAATGTAAAGAGAGAGATTTTATTGATGATTTCCGAAAGTACAGGATTAATTAGCAAAAGCTGAAAAGTCTTATATTGCTAAAACTCCTAATACACGGATTTGAGATGGATTTAACCCTTACATGAGCGTACATATATATACTGACAATCCTAGGATGCTGAGACTTCAGATTTTTGATGTGGGACTTTGTGGCTTCCTTCCCAGCCGCCGACCTAACCTTTTGGGCCCGATATCCGGCCCGAGAGTCTTCCGTGATCCGTCTGCGCGTTCTGACCCAAATCTGGCCCGTCGATGAATAGTAAACAGGTGAATAGTAATCCGATGAATAGTAATCCGATTCTCGGTTTGTTTTTTCTGTTTTGCTGTATTCGGGTCGCTTGGATCTTTTGATGTATTTGCTTCTTTTGCTGAACTTACTTGATTGTTTAATTTTTCCTTTTATGGATATCATTTCATCTTTCAGTTATCTTCAGCTTGAACTTGACTGCTTTGGTTTGAGCCTTGAAAGCGGTGTATCATTTTAGATACTATTCGGATTTTAGTTTTCGATGGGATTATTAGACCGTTCTTTACTTTGTCCTTAGGCTCCGGACTTGCGTTGTGAAACCAGCATCTCGTTTCGGATATTGTCTGGATTTTGGTTGAGGCTGCCGAATCCTTGCTTGTCTTTGCTGGTTCCTTCGGACCTCTTATCTTGTCTGTTTGTACTTTGTATGGTGCGTTGGAGATGCTTTCTTGGGCATTTCGAACTTAAGAAACCAGTGTATCGTTGCGGATACTATCTGGGTTTAGGTTTTTGTTGGGATCACCTGTTCCATTCTCGTTCCTACTTGGTTATTCGACTTTCCTTCCGTGGATCGTCTTTTAACCCTTTCGGTGATGTTTGACTTGTTCTTAGGACTTGTGCTTTGTATGCTGCGTTGGAGATGATTTTCCGGGCACTCCGACCTTTCTGACCAGGGTTCTTGTATTGTGAATGCCTCCCGGGTTTGATGCTTGTTTTTGGTGTCGCGGGGAACTGAGTTCGCTTGACTCCCTCTTTCGACGGAACGCTTTTAAGATCTCGCATTAGAGCATGTTTGATATCGCGTTCACGAGATGTCTTAGGCCAGCTTTCCATGTCAGGCGCTTTACTGGGTTTGGCGAGTTTACTTCGTGGTTCACACCTCGCACTATTTACCTATGCTAAGTGTTCTTGAAGATAAAATAATCAGAACATCGTCTTGACGCTTCCCGCATTCCCGATCAGGTTACGCCTTTCAGATGTTAGTCCGGAAATTTGTATAGCGCGCTACTCTTATCCGCTGCAGGATGTCGAAAGAACCATGGTTGAGAAGTAAGAGTATAGTTGTGGCCAGCAACAGACATGTTTGTTTGGGAAGACTTCAGTACTTGAGAGATATTTTTAGTATCTCAGTCGATTGCGAGATGCTAAGCCTCGATGTTTGTCCGAGTTCGTTTCTCTGGGAATCGTTTGAGTTATGGACGTGTCATGAGATGCTAAGTCTCAATATTCGTCACCTCGGATCTTTCTGGACTTTTTGTTTCTCCGGATGGGTTACAAAATGCAAAGTCCCAATTTTCGTCCGGATCTGTATTTTTGGGAAATTTTCCGAGTTTCTGGACGTGTTATGAGATGCTAAGTCTCAATGTTCGTCACCTCGGATCCTTCTGGACTCTTCGTTTATCCGGACGGGTTACAAGATCCTAAGTCTCGATTTTCGTCTGGATCGGTATTTTCGGGAAATTTTCCGAGTTTCTGATGTGTTATGAGATTGTAAGTCTCAATGTTCATCATATCTAAATTTTTCCAAAAATTCGGGAGTATGTATATATGGACCCACTCCCCCCCCCCTTTTTTATGGAGGGGGGCAACTGAACTGGTTTTTTAAGCGAGCTGCCTACGTACCCTTCGTGAAAAGGGATCAAGTCACCTGTAGTTCCATTTTTTTTTTTTTGGCTTGAAGACGGCTAAGTTTCCGCCATGGAGCCGCCCGTTGCGGCTTCAGTGAACTCTGTGGTCCTTTCTTCGGTAGTTTTCGTTTCTTCTTGATCGGTTTTAGCTTCTGTAGGTGAAACCTCCATTTTTTTCAAACTGCTCGGTTCTGCTTACTTTCTTTCCCAACTTGGGGACTTCATCTTCCTTCTTTCTTTTCGTGTTCTCTCTCTGCGGGACCGGCGGATTTCGGAGCTTGTGTTCTGCCAGAAAACAAATCCGTGCCTCCTTCTGGTTTCCCCAGACAGTCTTGATTCCGTTCGGCGTTGGGAATATTAGGCAGAGATGATATGTCGACGGGATTGCTCGCATTGAGTTGATCCACGGGGTTCCCAATATTACGTTATAAATCGCGGGGTGGTTTGCCACCGCAAAGTTAACGATCTTTGTGATTCCACCGGCGCGAACTGGGAGCTGGATTGTTCCATCTGTCATTGTGACTTCGCCAGGAAACCCAGATAGTGACCTAGGATTGGGTTTTATCATTGACGGATCCACCTTCATCCTTTGGTGCGTCTCCCGAAAAATGACGTCTACCGAACTTCCGGTGTCGATCAAAACCGAGAGACGTCTTGGTCGTTGATGTCCAGCTCCACTACTAATGGGTCGTCATGGGGTTGATCGAGACCTTCGGCGTCTTTTTCGTGAAAGGCGATCCGGTCATCGTTCTCGGTGATTGGCTCCTGCGGGTTAGATCCTTTGTCTCCTTTTCTCAAGAACGCCTTTATGGAAGCCACCGTGTCTCGACAGTATTGGGATCCTCCGATGATCATATGAATCCTCCTCCAGTTCGTGGCGGAGTCATCGCCGTTTGGTCTCCTTCCCTGCTTGGGCGTTTCCTTGGCGGGCCTCTCGGGACGTTCCTGATTGGGTCGTCCGCCCGGGCACCCACATCTTCTTCAGCCATTCCGAGACTCTCTAACGTTATCCCATTTCCGAGTTCTCCGGCCAATAGTTTTGCCGCGAGCCTTCTTCCGATTGTTCTACAGTTCTCGGTCGAGTGGCCTTTGGCCTTATGAAATGTGCAGAAGGCATTTTCGTCGTATCCCAGGCGGGTTCGAAGGCTTTCTTCCTGGTCGCTTTATAGACCTGCGACCTCACTTCCTTCATTTGACTTGCCGTGAGCTCCAGTCGGGCGCGGAGTTCGTCCATCTCGCTTCTTTGGATAGCGGATAGGTGCGTTCGGTTTGTCCGTTCTGCCTTATCCTGCTCCCTTATCCAGCGCAGCTCTTCTTCGTCCATCGTTAGGTCTCTGTCCTCGTCGTCAGTCTCGTTCACCTCTTGACCGGCTCCGTTTGCGGTGTCTTCTCCGTTTTCACCGTTGGTCACCGATGAGGTTGGTTGTTCGGTTGTCCACCTAGTTGCGATTTTTCGGTGCAAAGGAGGCGGTGCCGACAATTCTCTCCTCGTTCCAACAGGAGTTTGCTCGTTTGGATTCTGTCCGCCGGAGGCATCGGCTCGCAGGGTGAAGTTGAGGCGTCTTGCTCCGAAAGTCCGGGGGTCACGTGATAGCTCTTGGGAAACTGCTCTCTCCTGTGCGGCCGCTCTTTCTTGCCTGTTTTGCCGCTCCGCGAGTTCGGCTATCACGATCCTTAGCTCACCGATTGCCGAGATGTCCTGGGCTAGACCGGAGGGACCAGTGTTGGCCGCTTCTGTTATGACCAGGTCTTCGGTCGGCATCCCGAATCAGGTTAGCGCGTTGGCGGAGGTTCCAGTAGTTCCGGTTCCAATTGCTTCGGCCGCGGATGTTCCGGCGGCAGTTGCTCCTGTTCCGGCCGCTGATGTTCCGACGGCGGGAATTCCTCCTCCGGGTGCTCGAGTGGCTGCTCCGGCCGGCTGGTTGGTGATGTCGTCAGTTCTTCTGCTCATCGTCTTCTTTCCGTATCCTCTCGTTCTAAGAGTTAAGAATATTTCTCGTCCCGACAGACGGCGCCAAACTGTGAGAGCCGAAAGTCACACTGTCAAAACTTATAATTTATGGGGGCTCAAAAATTCTATTTTAAAAGAACTCAAGGACCGAAAATGTAAAAGAGATATTTTATAGATATTTTTCGGAAGTACAAGAATATTAGCAAAAGCTTTAATAAGTCTTATAATGCTAAATTTCTTAATATTCGAATTTTGGATGATATGAGCCTAGTACAAACGTCTATATTTATACTAGGAGACCTAGGTGGCTAAAACTCTTTCTGGGAGATGTAGGACTTTGTTCCTTCCTTCCAGCCGCCGACCTAGTCTTTTGGGCCCGATTCTTGGCCCGAAATCTTCAGCGGTCCGTCACATAATCTGATCCTGGTCCGGCCCGATTTTAGATGAATAGTACCCGATGTCGATTAAGCGTAAATGGTTACCTTTTTCGGGATGAATAGTATTTCGTGAACAGTATTTTAATGGTTTTCTCGCGTGAACAGTATTACATTTCTACGATTTCGGAGACCGAACCTCCCGTTTTTATCTCTTTGAACCTTCAGCCGCCCGCTCTCTGCCTGGTATGCATGGGCGGCTGACTAAAGTCCACGGGCGGCTGGCCAAAGCTCGTGGGCTGCTGGTCAATGATCTTGGGCTGCTGGCCAAAACTCGGGATCAGAACGTGCAGACATCTTGCCTTGGATTGATCAGAGCCCGGGATTATGCTTGAAGGAAGGACGATGGGCGGCTGGACTGGCTCAGGATAAGTCCGGCCGCCGTGCACTGACTGAAGCATGATGGGCGGCTGAAACGTGATGCTTGGGATAAGTTCAGCCGTCATGTCTTGCTTGACGAGATGTTGGGCGGCTGAAGTGTGATGCTTGAGAGGAGTTCAGCCGCCATGCACTGCTTGACGGGATGCTGGGCGGCTGAAGCATGGTGCTCGGGATGAGTTCAGCCGCCATGCACTGCTTGACGGGATGCTGGGCGGCTGAAGCATGGTGCTCGGGATGAGTTCAGCCGCCATGCACTGCTTGACGGGATGCTGGGCGGCTGAAGCATGGTGCTCGGGAAGAGTTCAGCTGCCACGCACTGCTTGACGGGATGCTGGGCGGCTGAAGCATGATGCTCGGGATGAGTTCAGCCGCCATGCACTGCTTGACGGGATGCTGGCGGCTGAAGCATGATGCTCGGGATGAGTTCACCCGCCATGTACTGATTGAGAAGAAGCTGGGCGGCTGAAGCGTGATGCTCGGGATAAGTTCAGCCGCCATGTCATGATGCAAAGATGCTTTGCGGCTGGAACTTGGTTCGGGACAAGTCCAGCCGTTCGATCTTGATCTTGAGTTCTCGTTCTATCAATCTCCGAGGAGGGGATTTGACCCCAACAATTATCAGTATATTTGATGAACTGATGAAAAGTTGGAGTGAGATGGAAACTCCCGGAACAAATGACGAGGAGGAAGCCTCGGACTGTGAGGGCAGTTAAAAAATTTACTAAGAAATGAGATTCCGAAATTTTAAATTTCATGTTCTTTTTATGTTTGCTTTGATTTTATGTCTTTGGATTCATTTCTTTGGTTTTTAATGAATAATTTAAGTCTTTTAAGACATAAATTCTTGTTTTATGAAGTATCGACGAGTTTGTGGTGGATAGTGGGTCAAGCCACACAATCTTAAAAGATAAGAGATACTTCATACACCTTACACTCAAAAAGGCAAACATAAGTACTATAGCAGGACTAGCCGGCCTGATAGAAGGCTACGGCCAGGCCAACATTTTAATGCCACAAGGCATGCATCTAGAAATCTCGTATTCATTGTTTTCACCTAGCTCAAATCGAAACTTATTGAGTTTTAAGACATTCGCTTGAATGGTCTTCATGTGGAAACAATGGGCGGAGGAAAAGGAGAATTTCTTCAGATAGTTAAAATCGCCCAAGGCCAAAAGAAAGTCCTCGAGACTATACCTGCTATAGCTACCGGCATATACTGTACTAAGATCAGTATGATAGAAGCCAATGCCACCGTAAACAAAGCCTTTACGGACATGTACACTTTATGACATGACCGGCTGGGACATCCCGGGTCAAGTATGATGCGGAAATTAATATCAAATACTAGTGGACACACCTTGAAAGAAAGGAGAGTGGTCCCTAAAAATCTCACTTGTGCCTCATGTTCAGAAGGAAAATCGATTGTAAGGCCAACACCAATGAAAGTGACTAAGGAAACGATAAATTTCCTTGAAAGAATTCAAGGAGACATATTCGGACCAATTCACCCACCTTATGGGACGTTCTGATATTTTATGGTCCTCATTGACGCATCTACAAGATGGTCACATGTATGCTTATTGTCAACAAGGAACTTGGCACTAGCAAGAGTCCTTGCTCAGATGATACACCTAAGGGCACACTTTCCGGATTTTCCTTTAAAAACCATACGCATGGATAATGCTGGTGAGTTTACGTCCGTGCATTTGATGATTACTGTATGTCCCTGTGGGTAAGTGTTGAACACTCTGTGGCACATGTACATACACAAAACGGCTTGGCCGAATCTCTCATCAAACGCATACAGCTGATTGCTAGACCATTACTCATGAGATCAAAGCTTCCGGTTTCAGCCTGGGGACATGCGGTCTTACACGCTGCTGAACTAATCTGTATCAGGCCATCTAGTGACCACTAATATTCCCCATCCCAATTAATTACGGGTCAAGAGCCAGACATTTCCCATCTTAAGATGTTTGGATGCTCAGTCTATGTGCCTATTGCACCACCACAGAGAACTAAGATGGGACCTCAAAGGAGGATGGGAATATATGTTGGATATGATTCACCCACAATCATAAAGTATCTTGAGCCAACCACCGGTGATTTATTCAAGGCCAGATAAGCGGATTGTCATTTTGACGAATCCGTTTTCCAACACTAGGAGAAGTAAACCGGCTGGTAAAAGAAATTGAATATAATCAAACATCCTTAAATTGGCAAGATCCTCAGACTCAAGAAAGTGATTTAGAAGTCCAAAAAATAATTCATATGCAAAAGCTAGCTATTCATTTACCAGATTCCTTTGCTGACCCGCAGACAGTAACAAAATCGTATTTACCAGCCGTGAATGCACTAATACGAATTGATGCCCAAAATGAACCGCAAGTGGCTACAGATTCTAAACCACGAGTGAAACGTGGAAGACCTATTGGTTCCAAATATAAGGCTCCTCGTAAATTAAAGAAAGGTACTGAAATTCAAACCGAGGAGATAGTGGATGTTTTGGACACAGATGAACCTAAGGCACCGGAAAATGAAGCTCGGGACGCCAAGCCTCATGGTCCTGAAGTTCCCGATAACAATGAGATCTCAATTAATATTGTTATGTCCGGAATCCAATGGAACAGAAAAGATGTCGACATTGATGATATATTTGCATGCAATGTAGCACTTGATGTAATGAATAAGGATCTAGAACCCATGTCAATCTCTGAGTGCACTCAACGATCTGATTGGATTAAATGGAAAGAAGCCATAAACGAGGAGTTAAACTCTTTAAAGAAGAGAGAGGTTTTTTGGTCCTATAATTCGGACACCTCATGATATAATCCCAGTTGGACATAAATGGGTCTTTGTGAGGAAGAGAAATGAACGAGGAGAAATCGTTAGGCACAAAGCATGGCTTTTTGCACAAGGATGCTCACAAAGGTCAGGAATCGATTATGAGGAGACATACTCCCCTGTGGTGGTTGCAACAACTTTTCGATTTCTGATAAGTCTGGCCATATGAGAAAAATTGGATTTACGGTTAATGGATGTTGTAACCGCGTATTTATATGGTCCACTGGATAATGAAATCTATATGAGATTACCAGAGGGTATTGAGCTCAAAGATAAGAAATGTTCTCGAGAAGAACACTGCATTAGGCTGAACAAATCCTTGTACGGACTGAAACAGAGTGGGTGTATGTGGTACAACCGGTTAAGTGAATACTTAGTTAAGTCCGGGTACAAAAATGATCCCACAAGTCCGTGTATTTTTATAAAGAAGTTTACAAACAAAGGATTTGTGATTATAGCAGTATACGTGGATGATCTGAACATCCTCGGAACCCCTGGTGAAATTGCCCAAATAGTAGAATACTTAATGGCCGAATTTGAGATGAAAGACTTAGGAAAGACTAAGTTCTGTTTGGGAATACAGCTTGAGTACATCAATGATGGTATCATTGTGCATCAAATGGCATATACAGAAAAGGTACTCAAGAGATTTAACATGGACAAGGCTCACCCACTAAGCAGCCCAATGGTGGTGAGAAGCCTTGGATTGGACAGTGATCCATTCGGTCCGAAGAAAAATGATGAAGAAGTCCTTGGTCCTGAAGTGCCATATCTCAGTGCTATAGGAGCGTTGTTATATTTGGCTAGTCACACTAGGCCGGATATATGTTTTGACGTGAACCTCCTCTCAAGATTCAGTTCTTGTCCGACCCAAAGGCACTGGAACGGGATTAAACACATACTTCGTTACCTATAAGGAACGAAGGACATGGGTCTGTTTTACACTAACCATAACGATAAAGGTTTAGTTGGTTTTGCTGATGCACAATGGTCGATCTCAGACAGGATATGTGTTCACTTACGGAGGAAAAGTGATTTCGTGGAGATCCATGAAGCAAACACTCACGACCACAACGTCCAATCACGCAGAGATATTGGCGATTCATGAGGCTAGCCGTGAATGTGTTTGGTTAAGATCGATGACTCAGCACATAAGGCGAGATTGTGGGATGACCGAAGGAAAGGAAGAACCAACCATACTCAATGAGGACAATGCTGCATGCATAGCTCAACTGAAGGGTGGATAGATCAAGGGAGATCGGACGAAGCACATCCTGCCCAAATTCATTTTCACTCACGATCTCCAGAAGGCTGGAAAAATCCAAGTGCTTCAAGTCCGTTCAAGCGACAACCCAGCCGACCTATTCACAAAGGCGCTCCCAAGCTCCACGCTCAAGAAGCTCATGTATCAGGTCGGCATGCGCCGATTAAGAGACCTTCAGTGATGTCTAAAACAGGGGGAGTAGTGCGTGTTGTACTCTTTGCATCCCCAAGCGTATTGCAAAGATCCTTGATAGCATCAGACCCGGTTGTTTCGTCCAAGGGGGAGTGTTAAAAACCGTTTGGTAATGGACTCAGAAACCGGTCCTTAGAGGTTATGCCAGAACCGGACCGTCCGGCCCATTAGCATAAGTGTTATCCATTCCTTGTTAGACAAGGATTAGGTTTATGTAATGTTTCCTCTTATGACCTTGTGTAAACCATTATAAATAAGACCCTTTGGTTTCAGCAATAATACACACAATTTACAACAAATTTTACTTTGTAAGACTGATATTTTTTTTTTTTGCGATTGATGTCTATTTTGGATTGTTTTGTCAACCATGCAAAAGATTTAGACTATTGTTAGATGGGTTAAAATAAGAAATTATCATATTTCGATTACGAAACCAAATTTTGAATATAGTAAGAAAAAATAAAACAATCAATTAACTCAATTTGTTATAAACATATTGAAAATAAATTTAAATCAATGCTAAAGGATACATATGAACCTTCAATGATATTTATATAAACATAATAGAAACTAGACTCATCTATTTTTTATATAACAAGACTCATGTATTTTCTATTTAATAAAAAATAAATATTATTAAATACTTATATTATTTTATTTTATAGGGGACAGAGTGAAACTAATAATTTTTATGATTGATGTCTATTTTGTTTATGAAACCACATTTGAATATTGTAAGATGAATTAAAAGAATCGATTAATTCATTTTGATTATAAATATATAAAAAATAAAGTTAAACCAATGCAAAATAATAAATATAAATCTTTAATTAATGCGAAATAATAAATATAAATATTTAATTATATTTATAAAAAACTTAATAAAATGATGAGCATATTAAAAATAAAACATTATAGATTGACACAAAATAGATAAAACTTACATTGTATAACATTTACAACAAATATTCGGTGAAAAATCAAATATCATAATATTACTTTGAAAATCATGGTACAACACGATAACATGGATTAAAATCATGATCCGAGTAGATTAAATTTCGTTGAAAATCAACATATCTAAATATTTTTAGAATTAATTTCATCTTAATGTTTAAATTTTCATTATTATTATTATATTATAATTAAATTGTAATACTTAAATGTGTCTAATTATATATTTTAAAACTAAAATTTATACTATAAACTCATGCGGGTTAAAATCTAGTATGTTTTTAAATAACAAGTTATAACTTCTAATACATCTACATGCCTACTACATGATGATTACTTGATCAGCTAAAAAAAGGATAATGATTTAAATCCTTTTATATTTTGTATGTTCCTCTCAAGATCAAGACTATATTTTTGTATATCTTATGAGTAGCTTCTATTTTGTATTTTGTATTAGATGTGAAATGGAAGAAACAACAATCATATTTTATCTAATTTGGTATTTAATATTTAAATGAATTTTTAATATATCTATCATATATGTATACAAATTTTAGTTTTATAAATAAAAATATTTTTTAAAATTAAAAAATTACTCCCCAAATATTTCTCCACTTTTTCAGATTTTTTATCAACTCGCTAGTCTCGGGCCAGCCGTAGCAAAATTCAGAACAAAAGTTTGCAACTTATGAAAATAGGTATAATATTATAAGAAGATTCTAATATTTTCTTTCCTCAAGAGAATAAATTTGGCCAGCTCCTATGATATATATATATATATATATATGTAACTAGGTGACTCATCCGCTTGGATGCGCGGGATGAATATTTTTAATTAATTAATTAATTTTTTTTCTTTTTTCTTTACTTTAAACTTTTGATTATTGTTTTCAACTTTTTATGTTATAAGATTAAATATATTTTAATATTAAATAATTTTAGTTTTTGTTTTAATTATGGTTGATTTTTTAGATTTAATTATAATGATTTCTATTTTAAAATTTCACTCAATGATAGTCAAATTTCACTCACCATTAGGTTTTAACATTTCCACTTTTCTTTGGAGCTTTTTGTCGTCATAATGAAGCATTATATAGACTGAAAATGCTATGATCACTCTATTCGATTGTGATCAATTTATCATATATTAGTATTGTTAATAGCCCTTTGAATGATTTATTGTAATTTTGAACTGTGTCTAAGATTACTCTTCCGGACCCAACAAAATTTGGTGAACTGATTGCTATAAATCCCAGATTTAATTTTTTGAGCTTTTCGTTGTAATGAAGCGTTGACTCTGTTTGATTATCATTTGATCATATATGATTTTTTTTAATATCCCTTTAATCGATTAATTGTAAATCTGTACTATGTCTAAGATTATTCTCCTTTCACAGAAACTTGTGTGGGATTGCAATTAAAATCTCATTTATATGAATTTATCCAAATTTCTCTTTAGAGTACATTAGGGAAAATTGGTTTAATATTCTCAAAATATTTTTTAATTTGAAACTAACACATGTTTTCAAAACTTTGTAAACTAATTTTCTGTTAAATAAAATAAATATTAATATCATAATCAGCTTTCACAATTTATAATTAAAATGATATATACTTTTAAAAAACCATTTGAATTATATAAACAACTTAAATAAAATATTTCAATAGTATATTATATTTTACATATAATTTTTGCTAGCTTATATCAGATTATCAAAAAGTCAAGTAAATTGAAATTTTCTTTATTTATAATTTCAGATTATGTTATTACTAAACTATGTCATATAACGTATAAAAAAAACTATGTCATATATGTGCCATGAATTGTAAAAGTAAAATGTACAACATCATATATTTAGAAATTCAGTCATGATAGAGTAAAAATGAAAAGTTCAAAAATATTAAATTCTACAAAGTAGAAATCAAATTTCCAATAAGCAGAAATTTTTTAAGGAATTGTCCAGATTTTTAATCCAATAAAATAAAATTTTATGGAAATTTTACAAATGTTAAATCCAATAAGGGAGAATTTATAAATAAAATGAATTCCTCTCAACGGAATGTCTCCTTTAGATATCGCGTATCTCTATAATATTTGAGAAGTCTTTGCCTCCGTGTCCGTCCGCGTTTCCGTGAGCTCGCACACTGGGTTGATTACAAGCATATCCTTAGAGAATATATATTTTTATTTAATTTTAATTGTTAATAGAATAATATCTTTAAACGAGAATAAAATAACAGACAGGTTTATTTTTTAATTTCTATTTTATTGAATAATATCCTTAATGAGATAAAGTAAAATAATATTTTATTTTTATTACTGTTTTATATTTTTATAATATTATAGAGATTATTTATAACCTAAAAACGTTTTTATAAAAAAGTACTGTGAGAGCCGAAACTCACACTGTCAAAACTTATATTTAATGGGGGCTCGAAAATTCTATTTATAAAGAACTAAAGGACCGAAAATGCAAAAAAGATGAAAAAGGGAGATTTTATTGATATTTTCCGAAAGTACAAAGGAAATTAGCAAAAGCTGAATAGTCTTAAATTGCTAAAACTCCTAATACTCGGATCTGGGATGGATTTAACCTTTACATGAGCGTACATATATATACTGACAATCCTAGGAGGCTAAGACTTCAGATTTCCGATGTGGGACCTTGTCCTTCGCTCCCAGCCGCCGACTTAAGCTTTTTGGGCCCGATTTCCGGCCCGAGAGTCTTCCGTGATCCATCTGCGCATTCTGACCCAAATCTGGCCCGCCGGTGAATAGTGATCCGTGAATAGTAACCGGTGAATAGTAATCCGAATCTCGGTTTATGCTTAATTCGATTTTTCGGTTAACTTTGTCTCGGGATGAATAGTGTTTTTAACGTTTTTTCCCCGCGTGAATAGTGTTCCGAGCGTTTTATGACTTCCGAGATTTGAACCGCCCGTTTTTTATTTGAACTTCCAGCCGCCGGTTTCAGTATTGATGGCCAGCCGCCGGTTCCTTTGGCTTGTATGCTCGGCGACTGGTCCACGGCTGGCTGGACGTTCGTCTCGGTCTTTCGGGGAACGTTTATGGACGTCTTGGGGTCAGAACATGCAAACGGATGATCTCCGGGTCGGTCCGGGCATTGAGTTACGTTTGACGTCGGTCGGTCGACTGGACGATGTTCGGATGAGGAGTCTCGACTCGAGAAATGATCGTGGACATGTGATGAAGACCCGGCGGCTGGGACAAGTGCCAGCCGCCGGCCACGGACGGGGGAGATCCGGCGGCTGGCCTCATCCCAGCCGCCGGCCACGGACGAGGGGAGATCCGGCGGCTGGCTTCATCCCAGCCGCCGGCCACGGACGAGGGGAGATCCGGCGGCTGTTCATCCCAGCCGCCGGCCACGACGGGAGATCCGGCGGCTGGCCTCATCCAGCCGCCGGCCACGGACGAAGGGGATCCGGCGGCTGGCCTCATCCAGCCGCCGCCACGGACGAAGAGATCCGGCGGCTGGCACTTGTCCCAGCCGCCGGCCGTTGGTGAAAGAGGACCCGGCGGCCGGCCATGTCCCAGCCGCCGGTTGGCTTCCTTGGACGATCGTGGCAGTTTGCCTTAGCTCGTTCGTTCCATGTTCGGGATAGGTTTCATTGGTCTTGTCCGTCCCACGTTCGGATGAAGAAGACCCGCGGCTGGCACTCATCCCAGCCGCCGGCCTTGGGTGGAGAAGACCCGGCGGCTGGCACTCATCCCAGCCGCCGGTCGTGCCTTGGACGGGTCGTGGGCAGTTTGCCTTAGCTTGCCCGTTCCATGTTCGTGATTTGATCTCGACCTTGACTTCTCGTTCCGTCAATCTTCGAGGAGGGGATTTCGACCCCAACAGTTAGCCCCCCAGCTCTTCGTTCTCGTAGTCCAGGACGATGAGCTTTAAGCTGAGGTTTTATCGGGATTGATCGAAACGGGAAAATTTCCTTTTCGTATGAAAGACTCGTGGGCGGTCGGCTCGGAATTGGAAAGACTCAATTCCTTTTCGAACTAGGACTCGAACCGTCCGACTATATATATGGACCCTTCCTTCTTCTTTTTCCTCACGAGTTCTTTCTCTTGTCGAGTGCGCTTTCTGTTTTTTAAGATAATGGTTAGGCAATCTTTTCGCGAGAGGAGGCAGATGGAGAAGAAGAGTGAAGTGAATAAACTCGGGAAGGATTCTAAGGATAAGACGGCGGGCGGTCCATCAGGATCGGGATTGACGGACGGTAGTCGAGCCGTCCCTCCATCCGAGTGGCCTGCGGATAAGTTGGCGGTATCCACCGTTGTGGTCACTCCTCTGAAGAAGGAAGCTATTCTTGAACGAAGTATCGCGAGGCGTTTGCCCAAGGATAAAGCGGCGGCTGGCGGGATCACCTACGGTCTGAATGATGAAGACAACCGGTTGCGCCAAAAGCAGGCGGATTGCCTTGCTGACCCCGGAGTGAAAAACTCTCCTCCCGAGGCTCGGCGCACAGGTCCTTCGCCAGGGCTTGCTTTTCCTGAGGCTGTTTGTAAAAATCGTCGTCAGTCCGCTAGGAGTTTTTCGGTGATCACGGATGCTAGTTTCAGGTTTCCTTCTTGTGATAGTCTGGATGAGCCTGAGAAGTACGAGGATATGGCCTTGAGCGGGATGAAGGTTTATCCATTCTTGCCTTTTCTCTTTCTTCTCCCCTTTTTTTTTTTTTTTTTTTTTTTTTTTTTATATACTGACACTCCCTGTTATTATTTCAGTTCATGTCTTCCGTGAACAAGTGTATCAGCACGTATGATGCTTCTGTCCGTGGAATCCGCAAGCGTGCTGAGGAAGCTAGGGAGGATGCTCGGCTGGTGAGGAGGAAACTTAACGAACTTGAAGCGACGTCTTCGCATCGGGTCAAATCGCTCGAGAAAGAGCTTGCTTCGTTACGTGCGGAGAGATCAGTGGCGTTGCAGTTTAAGACCCGTCAAGAGGCCAAAGATGCGCGTCATGCTAAGGAAGTACAGGCTTTGAAGGATCAGATGGCCAGTGTAAAAGCGGCGCGCAATTCGAAGGTGCAACGGGCTTACGCGGATGGCCGCAAGGCTTCCGTTGCCAAATTCCGCGGCTTCTTGGATGCGCTGAAAGAAGACCTTGGATTTTTGTCTGAGGCAAGGAATCAGGACGTAGATTTGGCTCAGATAGAGAGTAATGTTGAACTTGTCGCTTTGCTACAAGGGACTGATCCTCCCACCTTGGACGAGGAGAAGGTGAAATTGTCCACATGGATGAACGAGTTCGATAAATCTGCAGTTCGGTTTGATGATGTGATTGCTCGAATCCGTGGGAAGATCGATTCTCAGTTATGTCCAGCCCACAAGGATGACAATGCTTCAATACCCGAGGGAAGATCTGTTGAAGAGGAGGCTGTTTCTCTCGGGGTGGTTGACCTATCGGGATCGAACGAGTCTGTTCCCGGAGTCCCTGATATTGCTATTGCCCAGGCGTTTGGTTCTGATTCTTAACCATGCGGTGGTTTTTCTTTCTTGTTATATTTTTTGAGTTTTTGGCTTTATAGCTTTATGCTATGTATGGCCTGATTTTTGGTTTGGACCGATTCCTTTTGTTTTGAGACTTCAATAAAACTAGCTTTCGAGATTTGTCACTTGCCATACGCTGTTTCTTTGTACAAGGATCCTGATTGAATGATCGTGGGCGGCTGGGTTTAGTCCGAGACGAACCCGGCCGCCGTGTATTGATTTGGAGAGGATGCTATATCGATATCGGGCGGCTGGCATGTCCCGGCCGCCGGATTACGTTGACTGATCCTGGGCGGCTGGCATGTCCCGGCCGCCGGATTATGCTAGTTGATCCTGGGCGGCTGGCATGTCTCGGCCGCCGGATTATGTTGATTGATCCCGGGCGGCTGGCATGTCCGAGCCGCCGGGCGGCTGGCGTGTCCGAGTCGTCGGGTTATGCTTTTTTGGAGCGGGCTGCTGGCCGTTTATTTGAAGAGATCGGGCGGCCCGTTTATCCGACTGGATTGGGTGCTCGACCTTTCTTGTATCGGTTTGGTTTTGCTTGCTTAGGTTAGTCGGGTTGATCGGGGCGCTGTTCCGGGCGCTCGGACCTGATTGTTCGGGAGGAGTTTCCCTTGAGTTATTCGACCAGCGGAGTTAGCCGCTGGGCTTTGAGTTTGGTTTAGTTGCTAGTTTCGGACGAGTTTATGATCTCGTACCAGGGCCGGTTTGGTACCTCGTCGTGAGATGTCTAAGACCAGCGTTCCAAGTTGGCGTTTACTGGGTTTAAGGAGTTCATTTAGTGATTCACGCTTTGCATTTTCTACCTATGCGGGGCGTTTAGTGGAAATGAACTCAATAGAACATCGTCTGAGACGTTTCCTGCCAGGATCGCGGAATGTCAGGTTACGCCTTTCGGATGTTAGTCCGGAAATTTGTATAGCGCGCTACGTTTTATCCGCTTTGGGATGTAAGGGGAACCATGGTTAAAAAGATCGTCCCGTTGTGATCAGCAACGGACGGTGGCATGCTTGCTAAAAGACAGGTTTTATGTGTGCCAAGGGGCGATTTTTGAGGCATATCCGGCGGCCGGTACTCATCCCAGCCGCCGGCTTTGGATGAAGAAGATCCGGCGGCTGGCACTTATCCCAGCCGCCGGCTTTGGATGAAGAAGATCCGGCGGCTGGCACTTATCCCAGCCGCCGGCTTCGGATGAAGAAGATCCGGTGGCTGGCCCTTATCCCAGCCGCCGGTTCATATTTCAGATGAGTCGTGTGCAGTTTTTCTGAGTCCATTCGTTTTCCGGACCAAGTTTCGGGATGCTAAGTTCCGATGTTTGCCTGGATGATATCCTCGGGGAACTTTTCAAGCTATGGATGTGTTATGAGATACTAAGTCCCAGCGTCCATCCTCTTGATTTGCTTCCGAAAATTTGGGAGTATGTATATACGGACCCACTCCCCCCTTGAAAATTATAAAATATAAATAGCTGAACTCGTCGGAAGGCGAGCTGCCTACGTACCCTGAATGTAGGGATCAAGCCGGTTCGTAGTTCTATTTTACAACGTCTAGTGGTAATACTTCTTTAGGTGCATTGCGTTCCATGTCCTTGGGACTGGCTTCCCTTCTTTGTTTTCTAGCTCGTATGCTCCTGGACGGACCACCTTTGCTACTTTGTACGGTCCTTCCCATTTCGCGCCTAGTTTCCCTGCATTCGGCTCCGCGGTGTTCTGGAAAACTTTGCGGAGGACGAGGTCTCCTTCCTTGAATTTGCGGTGGCGCACGTTTGAGTTGTAGTATTTGGCCGCTGCTTGTTGATAGTTTTGGATGCGGATGAGGGCTTGATCCCGTCTTTCGTTTATTAGGTCCAGTTCGTCTAACATCATCAGATGATTAAGGCCTTCCTGTCCGGGCAAGAGCCTTCGTCTGACGCCGGGAAGTCTACTTCTGACGGTATAACGCATTCGGCACCGTAGACCAGTGCGAATGGCGTTTCTCCGGTTGCGCGTCTTGGAGTTGTCCGATGGGACCAGAGCACCCCTTCGAGTTCGTCCGCCCATCGCCCTTTCTTCTCGTCAAGACGCTTTTTGAGTCCGTCAACGATAGTCTTGTTGGCTGCTTCGGCCTGGCCATTACCCTGCGGATAGCGTGGCGTTGACTTGCTCAGGCGTATCTTCCACTTTTCGCAAAATCCTTCGAAGCGGGTGGAAATGAATTGAGAACCATTGTCCGTGACGATCTCGTAAGGGACTCCGTGCCGGCATATGATGTTTTTCCAGACGAAATGCTCCACTTGGGCGTCCTTGATACTGGCGTAAGAGTCCGCTTCGACCCATTTTGAGAAGTAATCTGTTAGGACAAGTAGGAACCTTTTCTGCTTTGAGTTATGCATTGGCCCCACGATATCCATCGACCACCTCATGAATGGGTACGGCGCAGAAATTGACGAGAGCAGTTCTGCGGGCTGATGGATCACCGGCGCGTGCCTCTGGCATTTCTCGCATTTGAGGGAGAACTTCTCGCAATCTTTTATCATGGTTGGCCAATAGTGTCCATGCCGCTTGATTTTGATTGCGAGAGCTCTTCCTCCGGAGTGATTTCCGCACGACCCACTATGGACTTCTTCCATAATTCGTCTTGCCTCTTCTTTTTCCACGCAGACCATTAATGGTCCGGAGATCCTCCATTTGTAGATGTTGCCGTCGAGGAGAACGAAGCGGGCCGCTTGGGCCTTTAGTTTTCGTGCAGCCCATTTGTCCGCCGGGACTTCCCCGTCCATGATGTATGTTCGTATCGGAGCCATCCATCCGCGATCGCAGCCATATTCTTCCGTTGGACCAGTTGCTAACTCTTCTTCCGGAGGCTCTTCTTCGTCTTCTCCTTCCGGGAGTTGTATAAGGTTGATGACTTGTGGTGGATCGATGCTTGGTTGTTCTATGAATTCGACGGGAATGATTCGACTTTCTCCCGGGGCAGACGTTGATGCTAGGGCCGCCAATGCATCGGCCGGGCGTTTTCTCCTCGCGGAATTCTTGTGAGTTCGAATTTTTTGAATTGTTTTGCGAGCTCCCGGACAATTTTGAGATATGCTTCCATCCGGTCGTCTTTTGCTTCATAGTCTCCGCTGAATTGATTTGCCACCAGCTGGGAATCGCAAAATGCTTGCAGATTTTGGATTTTGAGTCCGAGGGCGAGTTTCAGTCCAGCGATCAAGGCTTCGTACTCCGCTTCGTTGTTGGAAGCGTTGAAGAGCAACCTGAACGACTGTTCTAAGATTTCCCCAGTTGGTGACGTTAACCGCACCCCGACTCCCGAACCTTGCTTTGACGAAGACCCGTCTGCGTGGAGACCCACGTCGAGTTTGACGTCGGCTCACTAACGCCTGTGGTCGGGAGCTCAATCAAAAAATCTGCAAGGACCTGTGATTTGGCGCATGTTCTACTTCGGTACTCGATATCGTACTCGCTTAATTCTACCGCCCATTTTGCCAGACGTCCCGATTGACTGGGACTGTGCAGGATCGTTCTGAGAGGAAAAACCGTGAGTAAAATGATCGTGTGCGACTGGAAATAAGGCCGTAATTTCCGTGCGCACATCACCACTGCCAAGGCCGCCTTCTCCATTAGCGGGTATCGAGTTTCTGCGTCCGCCAAGGTCTGGCTTACATAGAAGACCGGTTTTTGCTCGTTGCGATCTTCTCTGACCAGCACCCCGCTTACCGCCGTTGATGATACCGCCGTATACAGAAAAAGGGGCTCTCCTTCGACCGGCTTTGAAAGTACGGGTGGGCTTGCTAGGTATTTCTTTAGTTCTTGGAACGCCTGTTCACACTTCTCTGTCCACTCAAACTTTTTGTTTCCCCTGAGTGTGTCGTAGAAGGGCAAACATTTGTCCGTCGACCTCGAGATGAACCGATTCAGCGCCGCGACCCGTCCGGTCAGCCTTTGGATTTCTCTCTTGGTTTTTGGCGAAGCCATCTCTATCAGGGCGTTGATTTGCTTCGGGTTGGCTTCTATCCCTCGATGAGTTACCAGATATCCGAGGAATTCGCCGGATGCTACTCCGAATCTGCACTTCGCCGGGTTTAGTTTCATGTTGTGCCGGTTGAGTTGTTCAAAGCATTCCCGCAAGTGTGTGACGTGGTCTTTCTCCTCCAATGACTTGACCAACATATCGTCGATGTAGACTTCCATCGTTCTTCCGAGTTGTTCGGCGAACATCTTGTTGACAAGCCTTTGGTATGTAGCGCCGGCATTCTTTAACCCGAATGGCATCACCTTATAACAGTATGTTCCGCGATCTGTGATGAAGGCAGTCTTGTCTCGATCGTCGGGATTCATCATGATTTGGTTGTATCCGGAGAAAGCGTCCATGAAAGATAGCAGCTTGTTCCCTGCCGTCGCTTCGACTAATCGATCGATGTGCGGAAGGGGAAAGCTGTCTTTTGGACACGCTTTATTCAGATCAGTGAAATCGACGCAAACTCGCCATTTTCCATTCTTCTTCTTTACTACCACCGGATTCGCTAACCAGTCGGGATATTTCACTTCCGTGATTGATCCGACTTTGAGCAATCTTTCTACTTCATCGTTTACCGCCTGGGCGCGTTCTGGTCCGAGTTTCCGTCTTTTCTGCTTCACCGGTTTGAATGTCGGGTCTACGTTGAGTTCGTGGCTTGTGATGCCGATGTCAATCCCGGGCATATCTTCTGCTGCCCATGCGAATGACCCGGCGTTCTCCTTTAACAAGGTGATTAACTCAGTCTTGATCGGCTCCTCCAAATTTGCTCCGATTTCCGTACACCGCTCTGGATTCTTTTCGTCTATGTTGACCGAAATCACTGGCTCACACGGGGGGTCCTTCTCCGCTTCCCGGGATTCTTCAATTTGTAACTTTTGCTCAAGTTTCGCCAGCTGCCGCTCTTCCTTTCCTTTGTCGGACTTCGGTTCACGGCTGAGATCGGTTACCGGCTTCCTCAATCTGTGCTCCGTCAGGAAACAAGCTCGAGAATCTTTCTGCCGTCCCCAAATCGTTTCCTCCGGTCGGGGTCGGGAATTTTAGGCACAGGTGGTAAGTTGACGGGATGGCTCTCATTGAGTTCAGCCACGGTGTTCCCACAATCGCGTCGCAGATTCGTGGGCAATCGATCACCGAGAACTTCGTGTCTTTCTCCACTCCTTTTGCTTTCACGGGGAGTTGGATCGTCCCTATTGTCATTGTCGTCTTTCCGGAGAAACCAGTCAACGGTTTCGGATGGGTTATGAGATGCTGTGTCTCAATGTTCATTCTCCGAAGGGTTTCCAGGAATATGACGTTCACCGTTCCTCCAGTGTCCACTAAGACTCTTGGTATCTCGTATCCTCCGATTGAAAGACCGATCACGAGCAGATCGTTATGCGGATGGTTTATTTCGGCGGCTTCTTTCTCTCTCGAAAAGTCATCGTTAGGCCGCAGCTGCCATCCATCGAACTCCAATCCATTGTTTCTTCGGTCATCGTCTTCGTCTCGTATCCTTTTTGTTCTAAGGGTTAAGAATATTTCTCGTCCCCACAGACGGCGCCAAACTGTGAGAGCCGAAACTCACACTGTCAAAACTTATATTTAATGGGGGCTCGAAAATTCTATTTATAAAGAACTAAAGGACCGAAAATGCAAAAAGATGAAAAGGGAGATTTTATTGATATTTTCCGAAAGTACAAAGGAAATTAGCAAAAGCTGAATAGTCTTAAATTGCTAAAACCTAATACTCGACTCGATCTGGGATGGATTTAACCTTTACATGAGCGTACATATATATACTGACAATCCTAGGAGGCTAAGACTTCAGATTTCCGATGTGGGACCTTGTCCTTCGCTCCCAGCCGCCGACTTAAGCTTTTTGGGCCCGATTTCCGGCCCGAGAGTCTTCCGTGATCCATCTGCGCATTCTGACCCAAATCTGGCCCGCCGGTGAATAGTGATCCGTGAATAGTAAACCGGTGAATAGTAATCCGAATCTCGGTTTATGCTTAATTCGATTTTTCGGTTAACTTTGTCTCGGGATGAATAGTGTTTTTAACGGTTTTTCCCGCGTGAATAGTGTTCCGAGCGTTTTATGACTTCCGAGATTTGAACCGCCCGTTTTTTATTTGAACTTCCAGCCGCCGGTTTCAGTATTGATGGCCAGCCGCCGGTTCCTTTGGCTTGTATGCTCGGCGACTGGTCCACGGCTGGCTGGACGTTCGTCTCGGTCTTTCGGGGAACGTTTATGGACGTCTTTGGGGTCAGAACATGCAAACGGATGATCTCCGGGTCGGTCCGGGCATTGAGTTACGTTTGACGGTCGGTCGACTGGACGATGTTCGGATGAGGAGTCTCGACTCGAGAAATGATC
Source organism: Isatis tinctoria (assembly GCA_010577795.1). Taxonomy (NCBI): domain Eukaryota; kingdom Viridiplantae; phylum Streptophyta; class Magnoliopsida; order Brassicales; family Brassicaceae; genus Isatis; species Isatis tinctoria. The sequence goes on from CM021246.1 coordinate 13,725,428, forward strand.
GTGGACATGTGATGAAGACCCGGCGGCTGGGACAAGTGCCAGCCGCCGGCCACGGACGAGGGGAGATCCGGCGGCTGGCCTCATCCCAGCCGCCGCCACGGACGAGGGGAGATCCGGCGGCTGGCTTCATCCCAGCCGCCGGCCACGGACGAGGGGAGATCCGGCGGCTGGCTTCATCCCAGCCGCCGGCCACGGACGAAGGGAGATCCGGCGGCTGGCCTCATCCCAGCCGCCGGCCACGGACGAAGGGAGATCCGGCGGCTGGCCTCATCCCAGCCGCCGGCCACGGACGAAGGGAGATCCGGCGGCTGGCACTTGTCCCAGCCGCCGGCCGTTGGTGAAAGAGGACCCGGCGGCCGGCCATGTCCCAGCCGCCGGTTGGCTTCCTTGGACGGATCGTGGGCAGTTTGCCTTAGCTCGTTCGTTCCATGTTCGGGATAGGTTTCATTTGGTCTTGTCCGTCCCACGTTCGGATGAAGAAGACCCGGCGGCTGGCACTCATCCCAGCCGCCGGCCTTGGGTGGAGAAGACCCGGCGGCTGGCACTCATCCCAGCCGCCGGTTCGTGCCTTGGACGGGTCGTGGGCAGTTTGCCTTAGCTTGCCCGTTCCATGTTCGTGATTTGATCTCGACCTTGACTTCTCGTTCCGTCAATCTTCGAGGAGGGGATTTCGACCCCAACAAGTACATCTTTTTAGAAGAATAAAAGAAAAGAAAAAAATATCCACATACCTAAATCGAAAAGTACAAGGAAAAAATGTGTAAGAAAATTTGTGTGTTTATAAAAGTAATAATGGATCGTTTTGTTTTTTTATTTTAATTTTTAATATTTTTCAACTCTTTTTATTTTTTACAATTATATTTTTTTTACTTTTTGATAACTATCGATCCAGTTTTTTATTGGTGTAAAATAAAATATTTTCTTCTAAATTTATATTTTACATAATATTTTTTTATAAATTAAAAACGTATTTATATAAAAAAGGAAGTTTTACTTATAATTTTTTTCCCCTACAAGAATATAATGAAAATAAACAAAACATTTAAACTAAAGAACTAGATAATGTATTTTAAAAACGAAATTGGATAGATGCATCTATATGAGATTTTAATTTGAAAATCTACACCTTCAATTATTTTATTTTTCTTTTTCCTATTACCAGATAATCATAGAAATAGCAAATATTTACAAAGAAGTAAAACAATATAATGCAAATAAATAAAAGATTTAAACTAAATGAACCAGTTAATGTATTGACGAAATTTTATTAAATATTCTAGAAATTTTAAATATTTTGAAAACTAACCCCTCTTTTTGAAAGTTTGAAAACTAACTTTCTGAAATCCAAAACCATCTACATACCATATATAAATCAAACATATAAACTATTTTAAATTCAATTTTATTATTTTTCAATTAATACAGAATATCTATTGTTAAATGTTTTCTAAATTTTAGTTATAAATTATAAATAAAAAATCATTATTTTAATCAAAAACAGTATTAGAAATGAAACATTATAAAAATATAATGTAATTTTTCGTATCAGATATCACTATAGTTTGACAAAAATATTATATATCATTTAAATTTTAAAAGTTGAAAATCCTATTTGTTCCAAATATACATAATTTTTTTTTCATTTTATATGAATAAGAAATATAAACCAAATAATTTTCAGATTTTTAATCTCTTTAATTTATTACCATTAAATTACTTGAAAAGAAAATGAAATCCTAAAGATTACTTTTTCAAAAAAAAAATTGAATTCCAGATTTCTTAAAATTCTCTTGGTGTTAAAAACCATTCGTGGATGGACTCATAAACCAGTCCTTAGAGGTTATACCATAACCGGTCCTTAACTTGGTTTAGATTAAGTGTTAACAATTTCTTGTTAGACAAGGATTGGGTTTATGGAATATTTCTTTATCTATCCTTATGTAAACCAATATAAATAAGACCCTTTGGTCTCAGCAATAACACACAGAATTCATTACTTTTATAACACGTTATCAGCACGAGCTTGCTCTGGAGAAACCCTAGCCGCCGAACTCAAACCACCGCCGCCATCCGTGATTTGCCACCAGCCACCGTCTTCAACAAAGGAGACTTCCCGGTTCATACCAGTTCAATCTCAAAAGGTGATCGAGGTAAATCCCTAAACTAAGAACAAAGAAAAACAAATTTAACCTAAGAAAACCTAAACCCTAAAAATCGATTCTCTCTTTCAAACTCGTTTGATCTTGTTAAAACAAATACTTGAACTTGAATCTAAGCTAAATAGAAGACCTTAAAATAGATTGTTTGTTTCAAACTTGTTTGATCTCTTAAAACCTCAAAAATCGAATTTGACCTAAGTATATATCAAACCCTAAAACTACCCTAAAACTCGGATTGCTTGATGGACTTGCTCGCATGATTAAAACCGTTTTCATAGCTTCCTTTTTTTTTATACTTAAAATCGCATGATGCTTGTTTACATCAGTTGTTAAAACCGAATTTGATATCTCATAGAAATCGCATGCTTATGTGAATATCACCTCTTGAATTCGGTTGTTTGATTCATGAGTTAGGTTTGTTAGATCACTTGTTTAGATCAAAGCATTAAATCGGCACCCATAGAGAAGAAGAAGAAATCGAATTGCTAAAACCCTAATCCTATTCCCAATAGGAAATTCTAATCCCTTCCTTTTTTTTAGAGAAAATGAAAGTTTGAGAATATCCTTATCCTTTTACATGATTATCCTTTTATTGCTTTATCCTTTAATTATTTATTTTAGGATTAATCTTGCATAAAGAATAAGTTAAAATCGAATTAGACAATTGCATAATCACTTGATTAAAATCAATCATATAGGGTCTGAATGGTGACCATAATTAGGGAAAGGAATGAGAGGGAATATTGCATTCCTCTTCATTCCTAATTTTTTTACCATTTGCACGGAATATTTATTCCATATAATTCCTTTCCATTCCTTACCATTCCTTATTTTTAGAAGGAATTAATGAACAAATTTATTCCTTATCAAATTTGTCAAGGAACAAAAGGAATTTTTTTCCATTCCCTCTCTGCATTTGTTTCCTATAATTTATTCCATATCATTTTTTCATTCTTTTTCCTCATTGTTCCTATTATTCTTTAACTGGTCACCAGTCGAAGCTATAGATTGCATGATTGTTTGATCACATGAAGTTTAAAATCGGATGTATGAAAATCGGCCATCATTCTAAGGCCATGATTTTATTTTCGGATGTCCAAAGTCAACAACTCAGATTACCGGGTCCTAAATCTCTCCGGAGACTATTTCCTAGATGGGTCATGAGCACTAAAACTGCTCTGCAAACTAGGGGACTCGGAAGATTATCACATACGACAATCATGAAATAGAAAGCCAAAGGCAAAGAGCCATAACAATTATGCGCTACCATCTCACTGAAGAACTGAGAGATCAGTACCAAGATGAGATGCTGGGCGGCTGAAGTGTGATGCTTGAGAGGAGTTCAGCCGCCATGCACTGCTTGACGGGATGCTGGGCGGTTGAAGCATGGTGCTTGGGATGAGTTCAGCCGCCATGCACTGCTTGACGGGATGCTGGGCGGCTGAAGCATGGTGCTCGGGATGAGTTCAGCCACCATGCACTGCTTGACGGGATGCTGGGCGGCTGAAGCATGATGCTCGGGATGAGTTCAGCCGCCATGCACTGCTTGACGGGATGCTGGGCAGCTGAAGCATGACGCTCGGGATGAGTTCTGGTAAAAGAAATTGCATGGAATCAAACATCCTTAAATTGGCAAGATCCTCGGACTCATGAAAGTGATTTAGAAGTCCAAAAGATAATTCATATGCAAAAGCTAGCTATTCAATTGCCAGATTCCTTTGCTGACCCGCAGAGAGTAACTAATCGTATATATCAGCCGTGAATACACAAATACGAATTGATGTCCAAGATGGACCGTAAGTGTCTACAGAGTCTAAACCACGAGTGAAACGTGGAAGATCTATTGGTTCTGAAGATAAGACTCTTCGGAAATTAAAGAAAGGTGCTGAAATTCAGACCGAGGAGATAGTGGATGGTCCGGACACAAATGAACCTAAGGCACCGGAAAATGAAGCTCGGGATGCCGAGCCTCATGGTCCTGGAGTTCCCGATAACAATGAGATCTCAATTAATTTTGTTATGTCTGGAATCCAATGGAACAGAAAAGATGTCGACATTGATGATATATTTGCATGAAATGTAGCACTTGATGTAATGAATAAGGATCTAGAACCCACGTCAATCTCTGAGTGCACTCAACGATCTGATTGTATTAAATGGAAATAAGCCATAAACGTGGAGTTAAACTCTTTAAAGAAGAGAGAGGTTTTTTGGTCCTATAATTCAGACACCTCATGATATAATCCCATTTGGACATAAATGGGTCTTTGTGAGGAAGAGAAATGAACGAGGAGAAATCGTTAGGTACAAAGCACGGCTTGTTGCACAAGGATTCTCACAAAGGCCAATGATCGATTATGAGGAGACATACTCCCCTGAGGTGGATGCAACGACTTTGCGATTCCTGATAAGTCTAGCCATAAGAGAAAAATTGGACTTACGGTTAATGGATGTTGTAACCGCGTATTTATATGGTCCACTGGATAATGAAATCTATATGAGATTACCAGAGGGTATTGAGCTCAAAGATAAGAAAAGTTCTCGAGAAGAACACTGCATTAGGCTGAACAAATCCTTGTACAGACTGAAACATAGTGGGCGTATGTGGTACAACCGGTTAAGTGAATACTTAGTTAAGTCTGGGTACAAAATGATCCCATCAGTCCGTGTATTTTTACAAAGAAGTTTTCAAACAAAGGATTTGTGATTATAGCAGTATATGTGGATGATCTGAACATCTTCGGAACCCCTGGTGAAATCTCCCAAACAGTAGAATACTTAAAGGCCCAATTTGAGATGAAAGACTTAGGAAAGACTAAGTTCTGTTTGGGAATACAGCTTGAGTACATCATTGATTGTATCCTTGTGTATCAAATGGCATATACAGAAAAGGTACTCAAGATATTTAACATGGACAAGGCTCACCCACAAAGCAGCCCAATAGTGGTGAGAAGCCTCGGATTGGACAGTGATCCATTCTGTCCAAAGAAAAAGGATGAAGAAATCCTTGGTCACGAAGTGCCATATCTCAGTGCCGTAGGAGCGTTGTTATATTTGGCTAGTCACACTAGGCCGGATATATGTTTTGCCGTGAACCTCCTCTCAAGATTCAGTTCTTGTCCGACCCAAAGGCACTGAATGGAATTAAACACATACTTCGTTACCTACAAGAACGAAAGACATGGGTCTGTTTTATATTAACCTTAACAAATAAGGTTTAGTTGGATTTGCTGATGCAGGTTACCTTTCGGATCCGAACAATGGTCGATCTCAGGCAGGATATGTGTTCACTCACGGAGGAACAGCGATTTTGTGGAGATCCATGAAGCAAACACTCACGGCCACATCGTCCAATCACGCAGAGATATTGGCGATTCATGAGGATAGCCGTGAATGTGTTTGGTTAAGATCGATGACTCAACAAATAAGGCGAGATTGTGGGATTACCGAAGGAAAGGAAGAAACAACCATACTCTATGAGGACAATGCTGCATGCATAGCTCAACAGAAGGATGGATACATCAAGGGAGACCGGATGAAGCACATTCTGCTCAAATTGTTTTTCACTCACGATCTCCAGAAGGCTGGAAAGTTCAAGTGCTTCAAGTCCGTTCAAGCGACAACTCAGCTGACTTGTTCACGAAGTCACTTTCAACCTCCACGCTCAAGAAGTTGATGTATCAGATCGGCATGCGCCGACTAAGGGACTTTAGTGATGTCTAAAACAGGGGGAGTAATACGTGCTGTACTCTTTTTCCTTGCTAAGGTTTTGTCCCAATTGGGTTTTCCCTAGAAAGGTTTTAATGAGGCAACATCCCCAAGCGTTTTACAAAGATCCTTGATAGCATCGGGCTCGGTTGTTTCGTCCAAGGGGGAGTGTTAAAGACCATTCATGGATGGACTCATAAACCGGCCCTTAGAGGTTATACCATAACCGGTCCTTAACTTGGTTTAGATTAAGTGTTAACCATTCCTTGTTAGAAAAGGATTAGGTTTATAGAATATTTTCTTTTCTATCTTTATGTAAACCAATATAAATAAGACCATTTGGTCTCAGCAATAACACACAGAATTCATTACTTTTATAACACTTGGATTATTAAATCAAATCACAGATTTTTAAAATTCTCCTTGGATTTAAGAATACCATATTTAATTTTTGGAGCTTTTAGTTTTAATGAAGCGTTATAGATTGCAATTGTTTTGATCACTTAATTGATTGGGATCATTTGATCATATATGTTTTTTTGTTAATATCCCTTTAATTGATTAATTGCAAATCTGTACTATGTCTAAGATTATTCTCCTTTCACAGAAACTTGTGTGGGATTGCAATTATAATCTCATATATATGCATTTATCCAAATTTCTCTTTAGAACACACTAACTGGTTCATTTAGTTTAAATGTTTTATTTATTTGCATTATATTCTTTTACTTCTTTGTAAATATTTGTAACTTTTATGATTATCTGGTAATAGAAAAAGAAAAATAAAATAATTGAAGGTGTAGATTTTCAAATTAAAATCTCACAAATTAAAATCTCATATAGATGCATCTATCCAACTTCGTTTTTAAAATACATTATCTAGTTCTTTAGTTTAAATGTTTTGTTTATTTGCACTATATTCTTGTAGGGGAAAAAATTGTAAGTAAAACTTCCTTTTCTATATAAATACGTTTTTAATTTATAATAAAATATTCTATAACATAGAAATTTAGAAGAAGAAAACTTTATTTTACACCAATAAAAAAAATTGGATAGATAGTTATCAAAAAGTAAAATAAAATAAAATTGTAAAAAATAAAAAGAGTTGAAAAAGATTAAAAATTAAAATCAAAAAAAAAGTTCCATTATTATTTTTGTAAACAAACAAATTTCTTACACATTTTTCATTGTACTTTTCGACTTAGTTATGTGGATATTTTTTCCTTTTCTTTTATTCTTGTAAAGAGACGTATTTTTTTTTTATAAAACGTTTTTAGTTTATAAATAATCTCTATAATATTATAATAATATAAAACAATAATAAAAATAAAATGTTGTTTTACTTTATCTCATTAAGGATATTATTCTATAAAATAGAAATTAAAAAAAAAATACTTTCTTTTATTTTATCTCATTAAGGGTATTATTCTATAAAATTAAAATTAAAAAATATATTATGTCTTATTAAGGATATGCTTGTAATCAACCAGTGTGAGAATCAAAGTGAACACGACACGTATGCAAATGACTTCTCAAATAATATTATAGAGATACGGGATATATAAAAGAGACATTCCCCTTTCTACTTATTGGATCAATGATTTGAGAGGAATTCATTTTCTTTATAAATCCTCCCTTATACGATTTAATATTTGTAAAATTTCCTTAAAATTTTAGCTTATTGGATTAAACATTTGTACAATTCCTTAAAAATTTCAGCTTATTGGAAATTTGAGATTTCATCAATAAACTCCATGAGATAGAATTTGAAGGAATTTGAAAAACAATTTATAGTTAAAAATGAAGGAATATAAATACCACCTTTTATGATGGTATTTGAAGTTCAATTTCAAAAAAGTAGATCGAAACCTTTAAAACAGAAAAAGAAAAAAATTATTTAAAATTTAAAAAATTTGAAACTTTCAATATCATTTTTTCATTTTATAGAATACAAAACTTGACAAAAAAATATGATATATCATTTCAAAACTTTTAAAAGTTGAAAATCCTATTTGTTCCAAATATACCCAAATTTTTTATTTTTATTACATTTTATATGAATAAGAAATATAAACCAAATAATTTTCAGATTTTTAATCTCTTTAATTTATTAGTATTAAATTACTTGAAAAGAAAATGAAATCCTAAAGATTAACCCTCTCCATACTACACAGTGAGAATTTTATTAATAAAAATGTGCATGGTTTCGTTTAAAAGTCATTTGCTAATAGCAGTTCACTTTACAGTAATCTCCGATCTGTAAACTTTAAACCGTCAATCAGAATCGCCGATTGGAAGCCAGTCACTAGAATCACCTTCCGAATCCTTGCTGTTTCCGCCTTGACTCCTGTTAAGCTGAACCCAGCCGCTTGAACCACTTGCGTTTGATGCTCTCCGTTTCAGTGTACAACTCCTGTTTGAACATGGCTTCTCTGAGAGATCGTCTACATCTAAATCACTGAAGGAGATGATTTCGTCTTCATCTCTGAAGCTCCTCCGTCTTTCTTCAGATGATTCATCGCTTATCTCTCTCTCCTCGACTTTTAGAGCCTCTATATTGCTGATGACTTCCTCCACGGTTTCTGTTTCCCTACTGCTAACTTCTTTAAGAGTTTCGTCATCAACAGAACTCAGGTTTGACCCTGAAGTCTCCTTCTTTTGCAGCTTAAGTAAAAGTTGATCCCTTGTTTCAAATACCTATGCCGGTCAATGTAATTATCAAAGTTTCAGACTTGGGGCAATTGCAGTAAAGAGAATAAAGTACCATGCAATGCCAAAAGCAAATGACAAAAACAGAATACGTATACCGCATCTCAATACTAAACAAGTTTCTTTGTAGTGTAGCCTGAGTTTTCATCTTCAGGGGTTAAGAATATATTGGATCAGATGCTAAGATCTCAAAAGCATAAATGTCTAGTATATAAAGTCTTTACCTTGCAGGTTGCTAAGAGCTCGAAATCATGTCCATTGAGTCTCGGCATCAGCATAATAAAATAAATCAGCCAGAAGTGGGCATCATCAATGCAAGTACTGACTTCATTCTTCATAGCTACAAGGCTAGGAACCAGAGTTTCAATGGCTGATGCATGTGCGCTTCGAGCCTCAGATAGTTCAAATTCTGCATAATTCACTCCACATTTTTTATTTGATCAAAGAAAAAAAATAGATTTAAGACACCAAGGCTTCGACAATATTTCCAAACTAACCAATCATATATACTTTTGGAAACAAAAAAAAAACAAAGATTTAAGCTAGTGACAAGAATGGCATATGAACATGTAATATACGAACAGTCATGCAAACCTTGAGGAAATTACTGGACTAGTCAAGCCTAATCTTAAACCCTAGAGATTGCTCTGGAGGGCAGGAGCACCTACGACCAATCAATTCTAGAAAAAAGATAATCTTTTCCAACGGGTCTAATAAAACAAGCTAAGAATAAAAAACCGAAGCATGAAAATTAACTTGTGCAACAATCCTGTTCAGCCACTTAAAAATTCATCTTCTAATAAACAAATGCTTACTGGTTCCGGATTCGCACTTGTTATGATATTATAAAGCAAAATTGATGGAAACCACAAATATGTTTTTTCTGTAAGAGCTTAGACAGCATTTCCAACCTGGCCAAGCCTATACACAATGAAACAGACATAGGATATGCTTTTGAAAATTAAAAGGAAATAAAAAGGAAGATCTGAAGCTCTAAGATCAATAATAGCAACTTTGAGATCCTAAAGATCCCAGCGTGAAGAATATGTCCCTTGGGGGTGATCCTACTGGACCGATCAAGCATAATCTTAATCCCTAGAGATCCTCCCTCTAAAGAGCAAGAGCAGCTACAAGTAATCAACTGTAGAAACAATTAATCTTTTCCACAAAGGTCTGACAAAAACATGCTAAGAATAAAGACTTAAGCAAAAAAAAAAAGTAAGATCGCAGGTTCACAATGCAATCAGCGCAACTCCTGAAATCGATCAAGTGTTGGAGGAGACCCCGAGGATCCCTTTCACCTCGAGGATCACAAACGTCAGAGTTCCAGATACCGGTAAGGTCAGAATCCCTTTTTATGACTAAACAACATACCCAAAGGCCCACATGACAGCCTTCAACATCGCGATGAACCAGACCAAGTTTAAACCCGAAGAAAAAGATGCCGGTTTCTGCCTCCTCTTCGTCGAACACTTAAAGGGGGCGGCCATGTCTTGGTTTTCGCGGTTGGAGAGATTCAATCGAAGACTCCGAACAGTTATCGTCGGCCTTCTTAAAGCACTATTCGCTATTCATAAGCCAGGCAACATCCTACGCAGATCTCTACTCGCTGTCACAAGGACCGGAAGAAAGCCTACGAGAATTCATCAAAAGTTTCAAGGTGATTGTGTCTAGAATCGACGGCTTAAGCGACGGTGCCGCAATAAACGCCCTGAAGAAATTCTTACTAAAGCCTTCCAGCTTCCGAAAGGAAATCATCGTAAACCCGCCGGTAACTATCCACGACTCTCTCCACCGCGCTTCTAACTTCGTAATCTACGAGGAAGACATGAGGGCCCCAGCCAGAAATCACCAATCAAATTTGGTCGCCAAAGGCCCGGCACAGCCTTCAAATGTTCCAAACAAGAGGAAGAGTAGGCAAAGCGGGAGAGATGAGGAACCCAACGCGGGTGGAGCGCACAACTATCAGATAAACACGGAGAGACCATCTGATGGGCGCAACAAAGGATCATGGAATACGTGGACCCGCGTGGGATACGACGAAAATGCCTTCTGCACCTTACATAAGGCCAAACGCCACTCGACCAAAAAATGTAGGACAATCGGAAGAAGGCTCGCGGCGAAACTATTGGCAGGAGAACTCAGACACGGGATAACGTTAGAGAGCCTCGGAGCGGCTGAAAAAGATGCGGGCGCCCCGGGCGGAGGACTCAATCAGGAACGTCCCGAAAGGCCCGCCGAGGAAACGCCCAAGAGAGGAAGGAGACCAAATGGGGACGACTCCACCGCGAACCGGAGGAGGATTCACATGATCATCGGAGGATCCCAGTAGTGCCGAGACACGGTGGCTTCCATAAAGTCGTTCTTGAGAAGAGGAGACAAATAATCAAACCCGCAGGACCCGATCACTAAGAACGATGACCGGATCGCCTAACATGAAAAAGACGCCGAAGGTCTCGACCAACCTCATTACGATCCACTAGTAGTGGAGCTAGACATCAACGACTACGATGTCTTCCTGGTTTTGATCGACAGTGGAAGTTCGGTAGATGTCATCTTTTAGGAGACACTTCAAAGGATGAACGTGGATCTGTCAATGGTGAAACCCAACCCAAGGTTGCTGACCGGGTTCTCTGGCGAAGTCACAATGACGGACGGGACGATCCAGCTTCCGGCTCACGCCGGTGGAATCACGAAAATCGTTAACTTCGCGGTGGCAAACCACCCCGTGATTTATAACGTGATAATGGGAACCCTATGGATCAACTCGATGCGAGCGATCCCATCAACTTATCATCTCTGCCTGAAGTTCCCAACACCTAGCGGAATCAAGACTATCTAGGGAAATCAGAAGGAGACCCGGATCTGTTTTCTGGCAAAGCACAAGCTCCAGAATCCGACGGTCCCATGGAGAGATAACCCAAAAAGAAAGAAGGAGGACGAAGTCCCCGAGTCAGGAAAAAAGGTAAACAGGACCGACCAATTTGAGAAAACGGAGGCCCTGCCCGCAGAAGCTAAAACCAACCGAGAAGAGACTAAAGTCATCAAAGAAAAGACCCCAGAAACCATTGAAGCCGTAACAGACGGTTCCATTGCAGAAACTTAGCAATCTTCGAGCGAAAAAAAAAAAAAACCGAACTATGGGTGATTTGATCCCTTTTCACAAAGGGTACATAAGCAGCTCGTTTAAAAAACGAGTTCAGTTGCCCCCTCCATAAAAAGGGGGGGAGTGGGTCCGTATATACATATACTCCCAAATTTTCGCAAAAAATCCGATAGGATGAACATTGGGATTCAGAATCTCATAACACATCAAAAACTCGAAAAATTTCCCGAAAATATCAATCTGGAGGAACATCGGGACTTAGCATCTCGAATCCCATCCAGAGAAACAAACAACCCGGAAAGACCCGAGAAGATGAACATTGAGACTTAGCATCTCATAACACATCCATAACTCGAACAACTCCCAGAGAATACCAATCTAAAAACGAACCCGGATAAACATCGAGACACTTAGCATCTCGCAATTCACCCAGGACTACCCATTGACTGAGATAAGTATCTCTCAAATACTCAAGTCTTCTCAAACAAACAAGTCTGTTGCTGGCCACAACAAGACTCTCACTTCTCAACCATGGTTCTTTCAACATCCTGCAGCGGATAAGAGTGGCGCGCTATACAAATTTCTGGACTAACATCTGAAAGGTGTAACCTGATCGGAAATGCGGGAAGCGTCAATACGATGTTCTGCTTAGTTTATCTTCAGGAGCGCTTCGCATAGGTAAATAGTGCAAAGTGTAGACCGCGAAGTAAAATCGCCAAACCCAGTAAAGCGCCAGACATGGAAAGCTGGTCTGAGACATCTCACGAACGCAATATCAATCCGACTCTGATAGGAGATCATAAACGCGTTCTGCCGAAAGAGGGAGTCAAGCGAACTCAGTTCCCCGCGACACCAGAAACAAGCATCAAACCCAGGAGATATCTGCAATCCAAGAACCCTCGTCTGAAAGCTCGGAGTGCCCGGAAAAGCATCTCCAACGCAGCAGACAAACCACAAGTCCAAAGATTAAGTCAAATATAACCGAAAGGGTTAAAAGATGATCCATGGAAGGAGAGTCGAATAACCAAGTAGGAACAAGAACGGACCAAAGGTTCAGCAAAGTTGAGAATGGACTCGGTGATCCCAACGAAAACCAAAACCCAGATTGTATCTGAAGCGATACACTGGTTTTCAAGCTCAAGTCAAATATAACTGAAAGGATTAAAAGATAATCCATGAAAGGAAAGTCGAATAGTCAACTAATTTCAACAAACAGAGGCAAATACATCAAGGACTCAAGCGGCCCGAAAACAACAATAGAAATACGAGCGAACAAGCAAAGGCCTAGTCATACTCAATCACAGGAGTAGTGTCAGTGCCATCCATGTCCTCGACATCATTGTCCAGAGACTAATATGGAGAAACCGGAGAGTAAGCCAAGAAAACATCAAACTTGGTGATGGCCCGTTCGAAAGAACCTACCCAACCTCCCTGTCGGAGCGCCGCCAACGAGACCACCAACTTGTCCTCCTCATCCTTGACTTTGGTCTTCCCGGACTTGATGTCGCGGACCATAGTCAAGTTCAAGCCGACCTCGGTCAGAGCAGATTCAGCCAACCTGGCCTGACGCAGCTGTGCAAGGGCAGCCCTCACACTCTCAATGCGAAGACAATACTTCTCTGTAGCCTCCCATCGGCAGCACTTCACTGCCTTCTTCATCTCATGCTTAGCCTCTGCAAGCTCGTCCTTAAGGGCCTGCATCTCCGCATTTGCGCTCTCAAACCTATGGGCTTTCTTCTCTGATCTCCTGAGCCTGACATCCAGGTTCCTGATCTTCTTGTCCTTCCTTCAGGACTCTTTCGTCGCGGTCTCGAGAGCTTGACGGGTCGCGTGGGCCTGAGTGGCAACCTGAATCAGAACAATGACAAAACATTCAATTTACCAGATCGAGAGAAGAGCAAATTCATATCAAAAGCAACAAAACAAGACGATACCATCATAAGGCCGAAAGACAATTCCCCATATGCCATCGAGGGGTCAAATGGCCTGGCAGGGGCGGGAGCTGACTCGCCGATGTAGTCTACAAGCTTCGCGGACTCGATCGAATCTCCCCCGTTGCCTTGCGGGCGTCAAACAAGAGACCAGGCTCAGAAGCCTCGGCTCGACGAGACGCCTTGATCTTCTTCGAGCGGTCTGAGCTGCTAGCACCTCCTTTGCCCTTGTCAACGACAACAGCGCGATCAGATCCCGAGGGAACATCAACTTCTTCCTCGGGTACATCGATCCCAAAGGCCACCGGAACAGAAGGCTCGGCTGCCGGCTCGAATCCAACCGCCGACTTGATACACGAGTTTTAAACCCTTATTTCCTACTGCAAGTGCACAGCATACGAAGTAGTATTTAGGGGTCGATCCCACGAAGACCAGTTTTCACACTTTGACTTAATGAGCTAAATTAAGAGCTAAGACAATTCAAATATGTTTTTGGTTTTTGTAGATAGCAATAATAAAAGCGAAATCGGTTGTAAAGATTATATTAAACAAGCGTTAGGTCAAGGAATATCGCAGGAGATTCAGAGCAATGGATCAAACAACTATTCAGGCAGTGATTAAGCATAAGTCTAGAACTCAAACACTAAGATAATATCAATCCATTCTCGTGGTATCAATATCTTTGTCTATCGACCTAGAATTCCTAACTCTCGTTGGTACTAGAAATCGTAGACAAGCATTAAGGACAGGTTTAATATGTTCACAATTCTCCAATACATCTACTCTCGCAGGTAATGAATAAATTGCTCACCAATGTTCTTTCTAGCAACCTAGCAACTCTCGCTGTCTAAGTTTAACCCAATATCATAAAATCAAGTGATCAATTCGATCTAAGCATTAAGAACAACAAAGGTGAAGACATTGATTTGAATAGCCTATTTGTGTTTAACCCTAAAGCTCATGAATTCCCTTGACAAACCTTAACCTAACTAAGAGATCTACTCAGACATAATTAAAGAAGAAGATAACAACGAGATTATAAAGTTCATCATAAAAACTTGAATAGATAACAAAAGCTGGATATAAACTTATAAGAACTTAATTAAAGCATAAATATAAGAACTGAAAGTAAAACTTAAAGCATAAGCATAATAAGAAGAACTGAAAGTAAAACTTAAAGCATAAGCATAAATGTATAAAGCTTAAAAGAAACTAAATAAAACTTAATAAAAGCATAAACATAAAAGCTTAAAACTGAAGAAGGAGCAATGCTTTGAAGCTAGAGAAGAGAGAAGGAAGAAGATGGTGTGTTTTGAAGCATCAAGAGTGAGTTCATTATATAGGCCAAGGTGAAGGGGAGTAGGTGAGACGGGGAACGGTCGTTCTAGGTGGAGAACGATCGTTCCCAATGGTCGATCCGTAGTAGGTGAGATGGGGAGTCGGAGAACGATCGTTCTAGGTGGAGAACGGTCGTTCCGTGCATGGTTGTTGGTGGAGTAGGTGAGGGCAAGAACGGTCGTTCTCTTCAGGGAACGGTCGTTCCTCTTCTCTTGTCGGCAAGGTAGGCGAAGAGGGGAACGATCGTTCCTTAGGTGGAATGATCGTTTGCCATGGTCGTTCTAGCCAAAGAACGGTCGTTCCTTTGCTTCGCCCAAACGATCGTTCATCTTTAGAACGGTCGTTCTCTTGTGTTGGTCCTTTTCTCGTGTTTTCCACATTAACTCGACTCGAACATGTCCGTAAATGCCAAACTCCATCGGAACTCCATAAAATCTGTAAAAAGACTCAAAACAAAAGAAAAGACTCGAAAAGCTAACGAAAGATGCAAATAAAAACTCAAACCGAATACTAAAAACGAATCAAAATACGTTAAAAACACATAATATCACGACTCGGACGGACCAGCCTCGCCGTACTTCTGTTTACGGTACATCAAAACGCCCTCTTGTCCAGGATAAGACGCCATCGGGTCAACAAAGTCTGGACCATTCGGAGGAGCGCGCCCTTCAAGAATGTCCTTCGCGTCAAGAAAATGGCTCCAAAGCTCGGGGATCGCCCAATCAATTCTCTTCTTAGCAACTTCCTGAAAAATCTCACTGAGGCCAGACACCCAAGGAGTATAGGGGAGACGACCTGAGAGAGGAATATATGAAGTTGTAAGAAGTGAAGTTATGAGAAATGAAGAGAAGTACTCAACCTATTTATAGAAGAACTTCACAAAAAGACAAAGTACTCACGTGGCTCGTTCCAATCGGTTCTGAATGGACCGCTATAATCAAGACTAACCGAAAACGAGCTGCACTTCACGTAGAAGAACTGATCCCGTGAAGCCTTGCAATGTTTCCGAAGGCCAGTGTAGAACAACTTTGGCAACTTCTGGATAGTAAGCTGACAAAAGAGATCCGGAGTGGCGGTCTTCTTCATAGAGAAAAATTTTCAAATATGGACTGCCTCCAACTTGATTCCACATTCAGCACACCGAACTATCAAGCTCATCAAAACCCTCAACGAGGAAGGAACGAGCTGCGAAATCGCAACCTCATGAAGCTCTAGAAAGTCAAAGATAATTCTCGGAATCGGGAACCAAAGAAAAGCTTCGTAAAATAATGACTCATACACCGCGAAGTATCCCTTCGTGCCTTATCCATCCGATCTCTGTCCTTCGGAAGGCGAAACTTAATCTTATCTGGAACACGGAAATCAGCCCGGAGCCCTTTCAGCGTCTCTCGCTCGCTCCAAGTGGCTTCGAGCTCGCACCCACTGGTCATTTTCCTATATCATGTGGCCGGTCCAGGCTTTGTAAGCCGCCAGGCAAAGATGTCTTCACCCCAGTAAGCATTGCACGCTCCCAGGGAGTTGTACTCAAGCTTTAATACCACATCTTCCGGGTGGACAGCGTCGGGCACCTCAGCCTCTTGATCAGACCAGGCTTGTCCTTCGGACATGGCAGGGTTATCGCCAACTTCGGGCAAAGCATTATAATGTCCGACGGATACCTGAGCCCTGGACACCCATGGACGCCAACCGCCAGTCTCCTCTTCACACCGCGGAGGAGTCCGGACGCCGTGAACGCTACTAACCTGCGGTGAGGCGCCACTAACGCTACCTCGAGGAGAGTCGGACGCCCTCCATAATGCTCTTCCAGGATCACGCGCCCATTTTGTAGCAGCCACCGCGCCAGCCGCCCATTGTGGCATACCCTCCAAACCAGGCGCCCTTTGCTGAGCTTCCTCATGGCCAGACGCCCCTTGAGGGACACCAGCAAATCCAGATGCCGTTTGCTGAACATTGTCAAAACCAGGCGCCCATTTAGGCACGCTTTCGGGGCCAAGCGCCACTTGCGGGATGGCATCTTCGCCGGCCGTGAATACGTCGTTCACGAGTCCTCCATCAATTTCCGGATAGTAATCAAACTCGATAGGACAATTCAACATCGCATCCATGTTGAGCTCGAAAGGAATTCGTGATTGGTCAGCCATATCGAACAAAGAAAAAAAGCAATTGAAATTTTTTCAAAGAGAGCTTGAAGAAAGAAGTGAAGTTGTAAAAAATGAAGGAGAAGCCAGCCCATGATATAGCAAAGACGACACGAAATCCCATGCAGACACTATGGGACAGTATTCATCACTGACAAGACATTAAAACCGAACGGACGAACGGAAAAACTAGTTCCATTCCCGTTCCATCAATCCCGATAAACTCTCTGCTCGAAACTCATTGCTTCGGACAACGAAAGCAAAGAGCTGGGTGGCTAACTATTGCGGTCAAAATCCCCTCCTCAGAGATTGATAAAACGAGAACTCAAGACCAAGAACAAACGGATCATATCCCGAACATAATGGCCAGCCGCCCATGCTCCATGCATGAGGCCAGCCGCCCATCACGTAAGCAGGATAGCCCGACGTCTGGAACAAAGACCAGCTGCCCGTCCACTCCTCATCAAAACCCGGTGTCTGGACCAGCCGCCCGTCTTCTCCTCATCAAAGCCCGGCGTCTGAACCAGCCGCCCATCATCCTCCCATCAAGACACGGCGCCTAGACACGTCTCGGACTATGTTCGGCCGCCCATCATCCTATCATCAATACACGGCGGCTGGACCTGTCCCGGACTAAGTCCAGCCGCCCATCATCATCAAGCAATACACGACAGCTGTACCTGTCCCGGACTAAGTCCAACCGCCCATCATCATCAAGCAATACACGGTGGCTGGACCTCTCCCGACTAAGTCCAGCTGCCCATCATCCTCTCATTAGGACACGGCGGCTGGGCACGTCCCGGACTAAGTCCAGCCGCCCATCATCCTTCCTTCAATCATGATTCCCGGCTCAGATCGACCCAAGACCAAGCATCTGCACGGACTGATCCCAGGCGCCCATGGACTGAAGCCAGACGCCCATGAGCATTAGCCAACCGCCCACGAGCATTTCCCAGCCGCCCATTGTCCAGCCGCCCGTGCACACAAGCCGAGAACGGCCGGCTGAACGTCGACATGAAAACGGGCGGCTGGAGATCTAAAGGAAAAGGCGGGCGGCTCGGTTTCAGAAGTGATCGGAACACTATTCATGCGGGAAAAACCGTTAAAATACTATTCACGGATTACTATTCATCGAATGCTGTTCACGATTTACTGTTCATCAAGAATCGGGCCGGGCCAGGATCAGACCATGTGACGGACTGCTGAAGTTTTCGGGCTGGAAGGAAGAAACTTTGTCCCACATCGCCCGGAAAGAGTTTTAGCTTCTTAGGTCTCCTAGTATAATATAGACGTTTGTACTAGGTTGAGATCATCCCAATTCGAGTATTAAGACTTTTTGCAATATAAGACTTTTCAGCTTTTGCAATTATTCTTGTACTTCAGAAAAATATCATTAAAAGTATCTTTTTGCATTTTCGTTCTTTTAGTTCTTTTAAATATAATTTTCCGATCTCCATAAAATATGAGTTATGACAGTCTGAGTTTCGGCTCTCACAATAATGTACGTCGATCTCTACTACTGACCCGTAAAATCATTCTACGACCATGTATTCTTCTACCATAAATAAAAATAAGCTTTCATCTAGTATTGTGGGTGTACAAGCTGAAGCTAAAACCGAACATAAGGTTATCCATAGACATAAATCACTAATACAATGGTTACAATTGAGTAACATTAACTCTGAATGCAATGTTATGGATACCACCGGTATGGGTAAAAGAAGGGAGGCGGCTGTTGGTGGACGAATGGCGTTGACCCGAGGTGAATTCATGTTCGTCCAAATATCCACTCACATACGTCCATACATCCACACCCAACCAGGTTTCATCGGCACTCACTGTCTCTTAAGTAGTTATATGTTCATCTCGTACACACACATACCTCATGTCTCTGTACGTCCACACTTATATTACTTTCATCATATCATATTACTGATGGACCTCCCCTGTAAAAACAGATCCGGTCTGTACATAAGGTTACACATGTTTGTCACTAGTTCATATGATCTCATATGTTCATATATATGGACATCCACACTACTATCACCTTTCTCGTATAAGTATCATACACATGTTGGTGTACGTACATAAAATAGGCGTTCAGATTTATGTACGTCCACGATTATATCATCTTCTTCGTATCAATTTCCAGCCAAGCCAAGATCTGAAATACAGATCTGTAAAACAACACAACTGTAAAACAACACAAAAATCGCCTCTTCCGCCCCACGTATGAAATACCCCTCCGGATGTGCACTCGAAAATACCTTCCATCAAGCCGAGTTTGTCGTACTCAAACAGAATGAAACACAAACTCGCCGGAAAAAAAAAAATCAAAAAGCGTTGTCTATACCGGAGCAAGGAAAGAGGATGAGAAAAACGAAACAGTTACCAACCAGGGAAAAAAGTAACCAGACAACTTTTTGAAAAATAACTCTTCAGTATTTTTAGGTCCTCGGCTCTAGTTACTCTTCCACAATAAGTAAGGGCCATTTAGGAAATTTGCCCATCAAAATACACCTAGCAAGCAAAGTCACTTAAACTGAAAGAAAACTCTAATAAGTACTATAAGGGGTAAAGCTCATAAAATACTATAAATATTGAATAATTTTTAATATTTGTATTTTAATTAAAATTAAAATAGATTATACTAATTTCTAATATTCTTAATTTTTAACAAATTAAATTTATCATTTTGTAATTTAAAAATAATAATTATTAATTTGAATATTATTTCATAATATTCATATTTAGAAAAATAAGTTGAAAAACAATTGGTGTATGTTTAAAAATTTGATTTCATTATTAATAAAAATAGTTTTACACAAAAAATTCATTTATAGATAAATTTTTAATTTTTGAAACTATAAATTAAAATTTACTAATCAAATCTTTTTGCATAAGATTTTGTTGCATAAAATCTAGATTCTAATATTTTAAAATATATTTGAAAGGAAATCTTGATTCAGTTGGATTTAAAAAAAGATTTTGAGATTTTTTTTTTAATATGTATCTCACATTACTTTTTATTGCTTAGGGAAATATAATAGGTAATACCAAAAAATAATTTGCTAATCAATAGGTCTAACAACCTTTTACAAGTAGATTTTCAGAATGATCCTGTTTCGATATAATAGTTTTCATAAACCATATAACTGGAATCACTCAGAATAAATACCTTTAAATAGACGAACATAAATAATTTTATGATCTTACAGTCCTTGTTCGAGATGGCGCCCGAGTTGACAATTCGGCCGCCGATTATACGCTATGCAGTGCTTGACCATGGCGAGCTGGACATGTTCGGTGATCATATACGGTTGCTGTCTTAAATCCTGCGGAGCACGTATAATAACCAATGTTCGGAAACGCGCTAGGCGCTAGTCGGGCGGCAGGTCCGGGCCTAACGAGTTGACAAAAAATCGGGGACTAATCGTTGAGGAATTTTAAAACAGTTATATATAAATATATAAATAAATATTAAATATGTATAATCTTGACAATAAAACACGCTGGCTCCGATGGTTTGTTGGGTTATATGCGGGTTATGTTGCCTAATTTCGATTCCACCTTGTGTCAATTAGCCATTTTTTTAAGTTTTCGCTTTAAATGAAGGGCAAAACCGTATTTCCCTTATCTTCTTCATCCTTGACCCAAATCTGCATTCCAAAATCTGCCGCCTCCATTTTTTATCAGTTATTTCACTCTTTTTAGCTTGATTCTCAGAGATTTCAACACAGATTTTCAGGATTGTAAGTGGATTTACACGGATTAGGTGGATTTATACAGATTTACGCAGATTTCTTCGGTCAAAAATCACCTCCCGCCAACACCTCCACCTTGGTCCTCTTCGCCACGGCCAGCCTCCGTCGAGCGACTAGGCGACCAGGCGTCCGCGTTTTCGAACAGGGATAATAACAAAAGTCACGCGCATTCTTGTTAAACGCGTAGTCTATTTGAGTCCAATTTTTAAAAGCTCAATTACTATTTACAGATTACAAGAACTCATGCATGCAGTTGCCTTTGTCATTTTGTTTGTGTTTTGGTCTATTCTCAACTTACGTTAGCTGCCTTTGTCGCTTGAATAAAAACCCATGCAGTTGCCTTTTTCGTTTTGTTATTTTTTTCTCTTTTAACTTCTGAAATTTAGAATACTAGATTTGAACATAAGCCATATGTGTTTGTTTTCTCTGCTTAGTACATGATCTATTATATTAAAACAGGATCGTTCTAAAAACAACTTATAATATTTTGTTAGACCTCTTTATTAGCTAATTATTTTTTGGTCTTACCAAATATTTCATTAAATAAAATTGTAAAAGTAAAATAGATTTTGTTCTCTCTCCTCCCCTTTTCTCTTCTTCCTCTTTCTCTCCCACCTCTCTCCTCTTTCTCTTTACCTCATCGTCTTCCCTATCGTTTAGCCTCTCCGGTGCTCCTCATCGAAGAGGGTTCTTGCCCTTTTTTTTCTTTTTTTCTCTGGCCCTTGCACTTCATCCTTGGTTTCATTCCAGTCTGATTTGGTAAAAGTGACTGGCTCTTGGTTTTAGATCTGATGCTCTGGTTATCTTTGAGGGCCTTCCGTGGTGGTGCTTCTACGGCTCCGACCTACTGATGACTGGGTCGGAGTTTGTGTCCTAAGAAATCTAGTCTCTTTGTCTCTCCTAGCCTCATTCTCCGTGGTGAGTCTTCTCCGCTTCTCTTTGGTCACATCATGGTCGCTGGAATGGTGTTTCTCGTTTTGTGGTCGGTCTCCGGTGGAGTAGATCTGAGGTTAAGAACCACTGGGTCTCTCTCCTGGCTGTATGCGCTACTTGAGGACGGTGGCGTATCTCCGATAAATCTCTCCGGTGGCGGTGGCGGTGGCGGACCGACAATAGCGACGGTGGACTGATCCTCCGCTTGGCGTGAATCGACTCTTTCATTTTGTCTCATTCTTGGGTTCGGCCTCCTTGCGTATTCACTTTTCAGGTGGTGGCTTCGGAGGTGAGTTTCTCTTTCTCTCGGTGGGGGGCTTTCGATCTTTGGCATGCGTGTGGGGTTGACGGCGGCAGCACCCTTCCCAGAAATTGGTGGCACCTTCTCGTCGATTAGGGTTTGTGAGGTCTCCCGGTTTTCTTACGGTTTTTTTAGTTTTACTTATTTCGGTTTACTGTATCGAACCAAACATATTTTGTGGGTTATTGGGCTTGTAATTTTTTTTTTTGCTTTGTTTTTTTTTTCTTTTTCTTTGTATCAAAAAAAAAAATCAATATGAAAACTCTTTAGAAAAAAATAAATATTAATATTTCATTAAAAAAATACAAGGTAACATGAGATACAAATTAAATTAGTACAAAAATCTCAGAATATACTTTGTAAATGAAACTGAATCAAGATTTCCTTTAAACATATTTTAAAATATTATAATGTAGATTTTATTCAAAAAGATCTTATACAAAAAGATTTGATTAGTAAATTTAAATTTATAGTTTCAAAGACAAAAAAAAATTATAAATTAATATTTTTCTTTGAAACTATTTTTTATTAGTTATAAAATCAAATTTAAGTAAACATACACCAATTTTTTTCAACATATTTTATAAAATGTGACTATTATGAAATTAATAATAATTATTTTTGAAACTACAAAATTAAAAATTTACTTTGTAAGACTAATATTTTTTTTTGCGATTGATGTCTATTTTGGATTGTTCTATCAACCATGCAAAAGATTTAGACTATTGTTAGATGGGTTAAAATAAGAAATTATCATATTTCGATTACGAAACCAAATTTTGAATATAGTAAGAAAAAATAAAAGAATCAATTAACTCAATTTGCTATAAACATATTGAAAATAAATTTAAATCAATGCTAAATGATACATATAAACCTTCAATTATATTTATATAAACATAATAGAAACTACACTCATCTATTTTCTATATAACAAGACTCATGTATTTTCTATTTATTAAAAAATAATATTATTAAATACTTATATTATTTTATTTTATTGGGGACAGAGTGAAACTGATAATTTTTATGATTGATGTCTATTTTGTATTCTTCTATCAAAAATGCAAAAGATTTAAACCACTGTTAGACGGGTAAAAATATCAAAGTATCATATTCTGATTATGAAACCACATTTGAATATTGTAAGATGAATTAAAAGAATCGATTAATTCATTTTGATTATAAATATATATAAAATATTTCTCGATTTTTTTTCAGATTTTTATCAACTCGCTAGTCTCGGGCCAGCCGTAGCAAAATTCCGAACAAAAGTTTGCAACTTATGAAAATAGGTATAATATTATAAGAAGATTCTAATATTTTCTTTCCTCATGAGAATAACTTTGGCCAGCTCCTATGATATACATATATGTAACTAGGTGACTCATCCGCTCGGATGCGCTGGCATGAATATTTGTAATTATTTTTATTTTTATTTTTATTTTTTCTTTTTTTTAAACTTTTGATTATTTTTTAAAATTTTTATGTTATAAGATTAAATATATTTTAATATTAAATAATTTTAATTTTTTTTAATTATGGTTGCTTTTTTAAGATTTAATTATAATGATTTCTATTGTTCAAATTTCACTCAATGATAGTCTAATTTCACTAACTATTAGGTTTCAACATTCCTACTTTTCTTTGGAGCTTTTCGTCATCGTAATGAAGCTATATAGACTGAAAATGCTATGATCACTCTATTTAATTGTGATCAATTTATCATATATTAGTATTGTTAATAGCCCTTTGTATGATTTATTGTAATTTTGAACTGTGTCTAAGATTACTCTTCCGGACCCAAAAAAATTTGGTGGATTGATTGCTAAAATACCAGATTTAATTTTTGGAGCTTTTCGTTGTAATGAAGCGTTATAGAATGCAAATGTTTTGATCACTCTGATTGATTGGGATCATTTGATCATATATGTTTTTTTGTTAATATCCCTTTAATCGATTAATTGCAAATCTGTACTATGTCTAAGATTATTCTCCTTTCACAGAAACTTGTGTGGGATTGCAATTATAATCTCATATATATGCATTTATCCAAATTTCTCTTTAGAACACATTAACTGGTTCATTTAGTTTAAATGTTTTATTTATTTGCATTATATTCTTTTACTTCTTTGTAAATATTTGTAATTTTTATGATTATCTGGTAATAGAAAAAGAAAAATAAAATAATTGAAGGTGTAGATTTTCAAATTAAAATCTCATATAGATTCATCTATCCAATTTCATTTTTAAAATACATTATCTAGTACTTTAGTTTAAATGTTTTGTTTATTTGCATTATATTCTTGTAGGGAAAAAATATTATAAGTAAAACTTCCTTTTTTATATAAATAAGTTCTTAATTTATAAAAAATATTCTATAAAATAGAAATTTAGAAGAAGAAAACTTTATTTTACGCCAATAAAAAAAATTGGATCGATAGTTATCAAAAAGTAAAATAAAATAAAATTGTAAAAAATAAAAAGAGTTGAAAATGATTAAAAATTAAAATCAAAAAACAAAACGTTCCATTATTATTTTTATAAAACACACAAATTTTCTTACACATTTTTCCTTGTACTTTTCGATTTAGGTATGTGGATATATTTTCCTTTCCTTTTATTCTTGTAAAGAGACGTATTTGTTTTATAAAAACGTTTTTAGCATATAAATAATCTCTATAATATTATAAAAATCTAAAACAATAATAAAATCTAAAAAATTGTTTTACTTTATCTCATTAAGAATATTATTCTATAAATAGAAATTAAAAAATAATACTTTCTTTTATTTTATCTCATTAAGGGTATTATTCTATAAAATTAAAATTAAAAAAATTATATTATATCTCATTAAGGATATGTCTGTAATCAACCAGTGTGAGAATCAACGTGAACGCGACACGTATGCAAATGACTTCTCAAATAATATTATAGAGATACACGATATATAAAGGAGACAGTCCACTTTCTCAAATAATCCTCCCTTATTTGATTTAACATTTGTAAAATTTCCTTAAAATTTCAGCTTATTGGATTAAACATTTGTACAATTTCTCAAAAAATTTCAGCTTATTGGAAATTTGAGATATCATCAATAAACTCCATCTCATAGAATTTGAAGGAATTTGAAAGACAATTTATAGTTAAAAATGAAAGAATATAAATACCACCTTTTATAGTGGTATTTGAAGTTCAATTTCAAAAAAGTAAATCAAAACCTTTAAAACAGAAAGAAAAAAATTATTTATAATTTAAAAAATTTGAAACTTTCAATATCATTTTTTCATTTTATAGAATACAAAACTTGACAAAAAAATATTATATATCATTTCAAAACTTTTAAAAGTTGAAAATCCTATTTGTTCCAAATATACCCAAATTTTTTATTTATTTTTTATATTTTATATGAATAAGAAATATAAACCAAATAATTTTCAGATTTTTAATCTCTTTAATTTATTAGTATTAAATTACTTGAAAAGAAAATGAAATCCTAAAGATTAACCCTCTCCATACTACACAGTGAGAATTTTATTAATAAAAATGTGCAAGGTTTCGTTTAAAAGTCATTTGCTAACAGCAGTTCACTTTACAGTAATCTCCGATCTGTAAACTTTAAACCGTCAATCAGAATCGCCGATTGGAAGCCAGTCACTAGAATCACCTTCCGAATCCTTGCTGTTTCCGCCTTGACTCCTGTTAAGCTGAACCCAGTCGCTTGAACCGCTTGCGTTTGATGCTCTCCGTTTCAGTGTACAACTCCTGTTTGAACATGGCTTCTCTGAGAGATCGTCTACATCTAAATCACTGAAGGAGATGATTTCGTCTTCATCTCTGAAGCTCCTCCGTCTTTCTTCAGATGATTCATCGCTTATCTCTCTCTCCTCGATTTTTAGAGCCTCTATATTGCTAACTTCTTTAAGAGTTTCGTCATCAACAGAACTCAGGTTTGACCCTGAAGTCTCCTTCTTTTGCAGCTTAAGTAAAAGTTGATCCCTTGTTTCAAATACCTATGCCGGTCAATGTACTTATCAAAGTTTCAGACTTGGGGCAATTGCAGTAAAGAGAATAAAGTACCATGCAATGCCAAAAGCAAATGACAAAAACAGAATACGTAGACCGCATCTCAATACTAAACAAGTTTCTTTGTAGTGTAGCCTGAGTTTTCATCTTCAGGGGTTAAGAATATATTGGATCAGATGCTAAGATCTCAAAAGCATAAATGTCTAGTATATAAAGTCTTTACCTTGCAGGTTGCTAAGAGCTCGAAATCATGTCCATTGAGTCTCGGCATCAGCAAAATAAAATAAATCAGCCAGAAGTGGGCATCATCAATGCAAGTACTGACTTCATTCTTCATAGCTACAAGGCTAGGAACCAGAGTTTCAATGGCTGATGCATGTGCCCTTTGAGCCTCAGATAGTTCAAATTCTGCATAATTCACTCCACATTTTTTTTTTTGATCAAAGAAAAAAAATAGATGTAAGACACCAAGGCTTCGACAATATTTCCAAACTAACCAATCATATATACTTTTGGAAACAAAAAAACAAAAATTTAAGCTAGTGACAAGAATGGCATATGAACATGTAATATACGAAGAGTCATGCAAACCTTGAGGAAATTACTGGACTAGTCAAGCCTAATCTTAAACCCTAGAGATTGCTCTGGAGGGCAGGAGCACCTACGACCAATCAATTCTAGAAAAAGATAATCTTTTCCAACGGGTCTAATAAAACAACCTAAGAATAAAAAAACCGAAGCATGAAAATTAACTTGTGCAACAATCCTGTTCAGCCACTTAAAAATTCATCTTCTAATAAACAAATGCTTACTGGTTCCGGATTCGCACTTGTTATGATATTATAAAGCAAAATTGATGGAAACCACAAATATGTTTTTTCTGTAAGAGCTTAGACAGCATTTCCAACCTGGCCAAGCCTATACACAGTGAAACAGACATAGGATATGCTTTTGAAAATTAAAAGGAAATAAAAAAGAAGATCTGAAGCTCTAAGATCAATAATAGCAACTTTGAGATCCTAAAGATCCCAGCGTGAAGAATATGTCCCAAGGGGAGATCCTACTTGACCGATCAAGCCTAATCTTAATCCCTAGAGACCCTCCCTCTAAAGAGCAAGAGCAGCTACAAGTAATCAACTGTAGAAAGAATTAATCTTTTCCACATAGGTCTGACAAAACATGCTAAGAATAAAGACTTAAGCAAAAAAAAAAAAAAAACTTTTGTAACAATCATGTTTAACCACTTGCCAATTCATCTTCTAATAAACAAATGCTCAGCTTCAGGATTAACACTTGTTATTGATATAAAACCACAAATGTTTTTGTCCTGTTAGTGCTTCAACAACATGTCCAGGCTAACCAAGCCTATATAAAACAAAGATATAGAGCGTTGACATCTAAAGATAGTAATGTCATCCTTGAGATCTTAAAGATCCACTAGGAGAGTAGTAGACCGATCAAGCCTAATTTCAATCCCTAACATCAAACCAGCTGTAGATACAACCAATATTTTCCAAATACTTTGTAATAATCATGTTTGGCTACTGAAAGAAGTCAACTAAGTCAATGCTAAGTCAGTTATGATCCCCAAATCAATTGACTAGAGACACAAGAAAGAAAGAAAAAGAACTTCTATATTACCAGTGTTGAGTGACAATGGAAAATCTGTCCAGCAACCTGGTCTGCTCGAGATTTTGATCGCAAAATCCACAACTTCTTCAGAAATCCCAGGTGCTTTATCCAATCGATCACCATCATTAATCTCTCTGCCTCCTTCGTAATTACTACTAGGAAACTGAAGCAGATTCGAGGCGAATTTGGAGATACCAGTCTTGAAGTTTCCACCGATCTCTGCTAGATCGTTTCGGATCCCAAGTAGCGCAAGCTGAGTTGGTGAATCCGACGGAAGGCGTTCGTTTACAGGATTGGACGGCGGAGAAGGAGGGGGCGCTAGGAAAGCTGCAACGCCACGGAGTTGGCGACCGATGGATAGGCCAAGGGAAGATAAGTCTTCTTTGACACCACCTCCATGGCTGGTTCCGGGAGGAGATGAAGGTTCGGGATCATCGCCAAGTGATTTGAACAGCCAAGACATTGTTATTCCGACTGAGAATAAGGCTAAAAAATTCCGATTTAACAACCAAAATTAATATTGATGGGTCTTCATCACTAAATAGGTTTTCCAAACACGGTGCGTCTCTTTTTACTAGATTCAATTAATTTGATTATTGTTATAATATATTACGTGACTCTGAATATTTATAGTTAATTCTTTTTTTTTTTTTAAATTTTGTTTGTTTTTTGCATTTTTTATTGTTTTAAGATCAAATATGAAATAATGTTATGTAACTTTTAGTTGTTGTTTTAATTATGGCTATTGTTTTGGATTAAGTTATAATGATTTGCATTGTTTTGGATTACTTTACTTGGCAAAATTTTCAATTTTCATTTATGATTTTTGTTTTGTTTTTCTAATTTTTTTTGTTTGTTTATATCTTGTAAATATGGTTAATTAAAATTAGTTTGATTATTTTATGTTATCTTGATAAAAAAAAAATATTTTCTCGGCTTTTTCTATATACACGTGTTTGGTTTTTAAATTTTTTTGTAAATCTACTGATCAGTTAAACATTGAATCCAAAATTTTAGATTTGATTTAGTGGGTTTAAACCTATTTAGACCCACTAAAATTAGGCAAAATTACATAATTATAAATTGATCTTTTAACTTTCTAAGCCACTATATTCACAAATCTAGCGATTCTAAAATAAATCTGTGTAGCCCTTGGAAAGAGTAGATGTATATTTTTATTGGAAATGGTAGATGTATATTTGTAATTCTAAAAAAAATGATCTTAAAATCATGTTGGATACTGATATTGACAATCGTAAATATGTAATATAGAAATTGATAATTCTAAAATCAACTATTTTTTATGTAAGAAAACATAAACAAAACATAATTTAAATTATTTAATGTTTATAATATTTCTTTATAAACAACATTTTTGTGTCCTTTTGTGGCTTCCCTTCTTTGTTAATAATAAGAATCTTCAGATTAGACATTGATTTAACTTTGGAAACTGCAAACTTTGTAAAATAGAAATTTAAAAATTCAAAATTTATTTTATTGCAAAAATAAAATATAACTTGGATAGTTATCAAAAAGTAAAATAAAATAAATATGTAAAAAAACTAAAATGAAAAATTTTGAAAGTAAAACTTCCCTTTAATTTTAGAAATTTAAACATTTATTGCAAAAGAATTAAAATTAGATAGTTATCCAAAAGTAAAATAAAATAAATTGATAAAGAAGAAAAAAGAAATTGCAAAAAGTAAAGAAAAATAAATTAAAAAAAAACTTTGAGATTTTTTCCTTTTATTTTTAGATTTAGGTATGCGTGGATATTTTCTTTTAATTTTAATTAATATTGGGATATTCCTTTTTTATTATTCTTGTAAACACCTTTAAAAATCAATAATTGTATTCGAAAACTGAATAGGAAATTCCAAAAACTTTAAAATGGAAATTTTGAAAGTAAAACTCCCATTTATTTTTATAAAAACGTTTTGAATTTATAAAAAACTATTTTGATAAAATATATATTTTCTTAAAAGAAAATTTTTATTATAGCGAAAAAATAAATAAAAATTGAATAGTTATTGAAAAGTAAAATAAAAGTAAGTTATTTCCTTTTTAATATGAAT
The DNA here is from genome assembly GCA_010577795.1 of Isatis tinctoria. NCBI lineage: Eukaryota > Viridiplantae > Streptophyta > Magnoliopsida > Brassicales > Brassicaceae > Isatis > Isatis tinctoria. The sequence continues at coordinate 13,755,248 of CM021246.1, forward strand.
TATAAAAAAGCTTTTCCTTTTCTTAATTTTTCGTTTTTAAACCTATACAAAAATTATTTTATATTTTAAAATTAATTCCTTTTATTAATGTGCTTTTTTAAAAAAAAAATCATTAAACAAAAAATATATTAAAAGGTTCAATAATGGTAAACTAATATAATAATTGAAATTCATTAAGGGTATCTCTGTAATCAACCTCGTGAGAATTAACGTAAGCGCCACACGTAGAAAACTGACTTCTCAAATAATATTATGAGAAATACCCTAAAATAAACCATTTACAAGTTTTTATGACCAAAATAAACTAGAAAGGAGATTATGACCTAAATGTTTCATTAATGATGACAAATTGACTGTTTTGCCCTTCCTTCTCACAACACACCACATGACAAAGAAAAAAATTGTGCCTTCGACGGAGGAGAGTTTGAACTACCGTCGACATAAATCTGTGTTGCTCTAGTAGTCATTGTCGATATCGAGCTTTTGGGTCGGATCGATAAAGTTGTTTTGGTCGATACGTTGACCGATTTCTTCACACAATCTCCATCTCTCTTGCAGCATCCGGAGAGGAGATCTGACCAGAAGATCGGATTGATGACGAAGAGCTGTGAGGAGTGGTTGGCGAGAGAAGATTCAGTGACTTATTCTAGGGATTTCAATAAAAATCAAATTTTATTTTCAATGGTGAGAAGGTAAAAACCCAACATAACTAACCTCCTCATCGATGATCCAAAGAGAATCGCACGGAGATATGTGTTGACATGGTTCTTGCTTTGCAGTTTGAATTAGGAAGGCCTACAATCAATTCATTTTTAAGGTCAGATTTGTCACGAAGCTCATTGGTTTAGCTGATAATACTTATTGGTTTTGTATCGTTCATTGTCCTCATTCTGTTTTTGTTTTGCCTTTATTTTTTATGTGCAAGTGCTTCACAAGGGTTGCACAAGAAGATTTCAATGTAAGTTCAGTACATATTTGAAATCTGATTTTTTTTTTTTTCTTAGCCACCTAACCCCACCAACCTTCTTAGCTCTAGTAATATCTTCATCTGTTTTTTTATTATTTTTCTGTTAACAGGCTGAGACCTTTGGGACGACCTTTCATCGCTTATGATCCAGGGCTGACACGAGAAGCTTTGGCTTATCATGGCTGTGATGAACTGTTCCAGGTACTTTGAAGTATATCATATTGTACAGTTTGGGAAAAAAGGGTTTCATATTAGATCGCGATTGACATGTCTATTGCGTTTTGGAGCTACTTGAAGGATGTTCATACCGAATTGATTCAACATAAACGAGCTTGGATGATAAAACGTGGGATTGTCAAAGGGAAGCTCTCTGTAGACTCAGCCGAGCAAAGCGTCGCAGGCCTATATCTTCTTCTTTTTCTTAGAAAGGCATTCCCCAATATTTGTTAATGTTTCCTACACTTATCTAAGGCCTTGGTCAAGGGTTCATTTCCATTAACATTCAAAAACAATTTTTTAAAAAAAATTAACACTGTGGAATATGTATTGATCATAAGTTAGGAAGACCTTCCTAAACAGAGTTATTGTTTCCTGAAATCATAGAAGGCTTTTTAATCATCGGAATATGAGTTTTGGTTATGAAGTTTTCTTGACGGATTTAAGAATAATTTTCAAGAGTTTAGGAAACCCTTCCTAAAAACAGATTATTAACTTTATTTATTTTGATTTAATCTTGATTATGACTTATGAGATTATACGAGCTGTTTTTTTGAATAGTTTCAGGATATTATGTACCAACTCTTTCAAAAATACTAGCTCTCGAATATGTAACCATTTAGGAAAATCATCATAAATCTGAGTTATTAATTCCTTAAAACATAAAACAACACAAAAAGAAAATTCAAGGTTATTAACATGACTCAATGACACATTTAGGAAAACCTTACTAAATCTATGTTATTGTTTCCTGAAATCATAGAAGACTGTTTTATTATATATATCCATATTGTACACAATAATAATGGCTTGCTCATATGGTCACAAGAAAACCATAAGATTTGTTACACATATAAAAACACAAGAGAAATGAAATTTGATGATTCTCAAGCATCATCGAGAGTGTAACTTCCACTCTAATTTACAACAACTTTTTTTGTGACGGTTCCTTTCCAATCTTGAATTTCAGAGGTGGGATTTTAATCGTTCCTGAAGAAGAATCACCCATTTACGCACCTGCAAACATCACAAAAATTGAAGAAACCAGTTTTAGTAAGGGCTTCCTATATACAAACAATGCCTTCCTAAACTCTTTTTAAAATACGAGTTTAGTAACACATTCAAAAATACAAACATAGGATTCTTAAAGGTTTCATAAAAAACCAACAAGTGAGACAAACAATCCAAGTTTGAATTTTGTAATGAATTTCAGTAAGACCTTCCTAAATACCAACAAAGGTTTCCTAAAGTCTTCCTAACAAACAAATGTTTTCAGTAAGGTTTACAAGATTTCAGTAAGGTTTCCTAAATACCAACTTTTTGCGTCTTATGTCTTTCATGCAAATTCCGAAAAGACATACCAACAATCAAAATTTGGATATAACAAGTTTAGTAAAATACTAAAATATGAATTTAGTAACACCTTCCTAAATACAAACAAATGTTTCCAAAAGTCTAGAGTTTTTATAAGAAACCAACCAGAAACAATATAATGAATTTCAGTAAGGTTTTTCTAAATATCAATAATGGTTTCTCTAAAATACGTGTTTAGTAACGCAGTCATAGATACAAACATAGAATTCCTAAAGGCTTCATAAAAAACAACAAGTGAGACATAAACAATCCAAATTTGAATTTTGTAATGAATTTCAGTAAGACCTTCCTAAATACCAACAAAGGTTTCCTAAAGTCTTCCTAAAAAAAAAATGTTTTCAGTAAAGTCTATAAGATTTCAGTAAGGTTTTCCTAAATACCAACTTTTTGCTTCTTAAGTCGTTCATACAAAACATACCAACAATCAAAATTTTGATATAACAAGTTTAGTAAAATACTAAAATACGAGTTTAGTAACACCTTCCTGAATACAAACAAACATTTCCAAATGCCTAGAGTCTAGTACAAGAATGCTATATGACGTTACCGATGATCCCATAGCAAGTGGTAACGAATTTCAATCCACCGGATGATCTGTTTCCTTCGTGTATCCTTCTCAGAGTTTCGAAGCATTCAGCTTCTGTGTAAGTTGTTGAGTCTTCGTAAAAGTTGAGCTCTGTTTGCTCTGCCCAGTTTGCTCCAAAAGGTTCTGGTTTTATCTCTTCCAATCATATAGAAGTTCTGTTGTTTACACACAAACTGAGACGTTGATGGTGATAATTGAAGCTTGTCTTTCAGCTGATAAGAAACAGCTGTCCACACGAAGGATATAAATCCCTATATATTCAAAAGCCAACAAATCAATTTGAGTATCATGCATTGCAATTTTCTACAACTACTCCTAAATTTTCTATAGATTTAATTTACCATAACATGTAATTAAGTAAAGATATCTTTAAAAAATATACAATGATTGTCAAATTACCTAACCAAACACACACGAAAGTCTAACAAACAGAGGAAAAAGCAATAATTTTTTTGATCCAATAACATGTCGAAGCTTCCAATTTAAACCTTTGCTATATCAGACGCTTCTAAATCCCTAATCGCATTTTAATTTGATTCATGAGACTACGATTTGGTGTGATTAGAATGACAACGGAGTAACAAAAAATCAATCAAAGATGAATCGCCAATTTCAGATTGGACTACCTGAAAACAAAAGAAAAATACAATACAGAGATTGAAGCATACCTGAGAAGAGTAAATGAGGCAAACAAGCCACAGAAACGCGACGCCAAACGCCGATCACAGCTATTTCACTCCGATCCTCCATCTCTTCTCTTCGATTCAGACTGGTTAATCTCTGATCCAATTAGGAAATCTCTGTCTGCAATTCAGAAACCAGAGCTAGAGATTGAGAGAGGTAGCTAAAACGGAAAGAGAAAAGATCAGAAGACGGCTAGGTCTTCGTCGTCGTCTCTGTTGTGAACGTTAAGCCTAATCGTCGACTAGTTTCTTTTTGGAGAACAGATGATAGCTTGTTGTGAATTAGGGTAAAATTGTCAATTGACAATGATTAATGAAACATTTTGGTCAAAATAAGCTTCCTGGTTTATTTTGGTCAGAAAAAGTTGAAAGTGGTACATTATAGAGATTTGCCCTAATATCCCCTATATATTAATTGAGAAGACAGAGAGAGAAAATTCAGCCAGGTGTCTCACTTAGAGTAATTCTAGGAGAAGTTAACCAATGAAATATTTATATTCAGACACGTCAACAAAAAATTAATACACTTTTTAATACATGGAAATATAGATATTCTCCCAGATTTTCTCTTTTTTTATGATATCATTGAATTCAAACATTAAAAACATATAATTAAGAGATTTAGTGGCTTGTATGACATTTAAAATTAAGAAATTATATAAATATTAATTTTTCCCCACATGGACTTCAAAATTAAAGGATGACATGCATATTCCTTATAAATAATTAAAATTACTCTGAGTTTTTGAATTACATATATGAAGTATTTAATAGACGCTAAAATTTGAAAGTTTTTATTTGATTTAATCAAGTTTTATTTGAACTACATTATTAAATTGAATATCCAAATATTTATGTACTTTTGTTTGATAGAAATTCAAATATTAGTTACTTGATAAATTGTGAAAATATTAGAATTATTTTAAATTTGTGAAAATTATAATATTATAAGTATTTTTATTTTAATAAAATTTATATTATATTTGATGATATATTGTTATTGTTTATTAGATTAGATATCATATTAATATTAGATCTACAGATAGTATATCAGCCATAAAATTTTGATTAATATGATACGATGGTAACAATTTATATAATAATCAACTATATATCAAATATTATACCCGCACATGGTGCGGGCTATCATCTAGTTATAGAGATATAAGAATAAGTCTGATGCATTGGCATTATATATATTACTAGTATTTAGCCCGTGCGTTGCACGGGAATTAGAATTTGTAAATAATATTAATATTTGTAAAAATAATTAAAAATATAAATATTATGTAAATCAATATAATCATAATTTAAAATTTGAAAACGCTTAAAAACAATAAAAGATTACCATTGGCTTATACTGTTATAATTAGGATTCTTAAGTAATATTAGCATTATCTGTATAAATAGTTAAAAATTAAATATAGATTGAATTAATAAAAATTAATAATTTTAATTTTGAAAATTTCTGAAAAAGAAAAATTAATTAACATTTGCTCATTTGGGAATATTAATCTTTTAAAGTATTATTATTATCTGTAAAACTTATGTTAAAAAAAATAAACAATATGTAATTAAGTTATAAATCATAATTTAAAATTTGAAAATGCTTAAAAATAAAAATTAATTACCATTGGCTCTGTTGGTAATATTAGCATTTTTAAGTAATATTATTATCTGTATAAATATAAAATAATACTCCCTCTGTATTAGTTTAGTTGACGTTTTAACAGTTTTTTTGTTTGAAAATAATTGGCGTTCTCTACTTTCTATGCAAACATTAATGTCAAAAGATTGTTTTACCCTTATATTAGATTGCATATTACTTACCATCATTTGTTTTCAATTAATGAAGAAAGGGTTAAATAGGTATTTCATAAAATTTTCTTAATTGGCGTGAAAAATCCAAAACGTCAATTAAACTAATACGGAGGGAGTATAAAATATTATTTTTTACTCATTAAAAAAAACATAAATCAAAATTTGAACATGCTTAAAAAGAAAAATTTATTAAAATTTGCTCATTTGGTAATGAAATATTAACATGTATCAATGCATAATTAAATAAAATTCAAAAGAGATAGACCAAAATCTAAAAGGAAAATAAATTGTGACAACACGAAGAAATGTGATATGGTGTATTCAATAGGTTTGCACACTGCTACCATATTGATGACAATATTTCCTTCGTGTTGCCACGATTCTCTTCTTCTTTTTTGGTCTCTGATTTGCAAAGAGGAGGAGAGAAAGGAATTCATTTTTTGCTAGCTTAAATGTTAAACAGAAATGAAGAAGTATATAAAAAAAACCACTATATTTGTATGAACAATTCTCATTCCTAAGACAAATTATTATTTTGCCCTCAAAATCTAATCTTAACCGAGTGGAGTTATTAAAAAGTGATTTAGTGGGGTAGATAGTGGGAAAGTGGTTTGTTTAAATTTCAGTTATAAAAGATAGTGGTTCTCCAATTAACTTGTGTTTTTACACATGCTTTTTATATGTAAATGAAATTGGTATTTGTAAAATATTATTTCGAGTGAAAATTAGCTTCGTAATAACTCAGTTTACATTATATCCGTCTTTGAAAGTGTAAAGGTAATAGTCAGTTTAGATGATAAAAGTTTAGATTATGACAACTTATATATATATATATATATATATATATATATATCTGGTTTCGTAATAGCTCACGCAGAGGCAGTCAACTATACTCATTTATATGGTGAGTCTTCATATATATAAATGATTGTTGGATACAATGGTTATATTGCGTTGAAGAGCACATATAACTTGAAGCTAGATTATAATGGTTTTTCATATATATTAACAATTGGTCTACCGTCTCGAGTGTTTTAACATCGGATGCACTTTGTTATATGGAAGAACCAGATAAAATAAATAAAACTGGTGTTTTAACAAAGGATATAAACATAAGTTAGCAAACGAATTAAAATGAACACATTTTCAAAAAAAAAAAAAAAAATACTTGAAGACAAATCCTAGAAAATAACGCAGAAAAAAACGTAAACTTCACTTGACTAAACACATAGAGGTTCGTTCGAATTTTGATTTACTGTCTTTGCAGCCTCCTAAAGATGGATAGACATGGCTGTAGCCTGTAGGTGAGTTGACTACACGGCCAGTATACCGTGATCGTTTACATGTGATGTAAATATATGTGATGCAAATACATTCAGGATTCTATTAAAATTTAAAATAATACGTAAAATTTAAAATACTTTTGAGTTCTAAAATTTACCAGCTCCATTTAAATTTACTGAACACATTGAAATCATAATATACTACGTACGGGTTAACATCGTGTATCCAATAAATTTACGTATTATTTTAAACTTTTTAATGAAATTTAAAGTTTAAAATTATGATTTATAAGATGTCATGCTCATGTTCAGTTAACTAACATTTTTTTGATAATTTTATTTTATTTTTAAGATTGTAATCAGCAAATTTAGCTTGTTTTATAATTTTCTTGAACTATTATTTAAGGATTTGGAGAACAAAAATATTGGTTTCATCTAAAAATATTACTTTCCTGTTTTTAGATAACTTTTAAAATTACCCAAAATTAGTTAAATAAATCTTGAGAAATTTCAAAATTTATTACAGAAAAATGATTAAAAATTAAAAAATATTTTACAACAGAAGATTCATAATCAAGTCCAGCTCTCGTCTGCATAAGAAAAAAATAAACTCAGTTCAATAAGCCATAATAATCAAGCTTTAACATGATCACCTAAAGTGTTGCCAAATCTCAAAACCATTCAAACACTCAAATAGTAAACTATTTCAGATTGAAGCTCAGTTATAGAATCAATCATACATTTCGGTCATGCTCTTCAGAGAAAAACTCCCTCTTGACATCGTTTTTGGGATAGAATATCATGAGCACTCCTTTTATTTCTTCTTTTGCATTTCTTTACCAGCTTCTGTGAAACAGAACTTCAATTCTATTTCCCTGTCATATAACACATTTGTCAAGTAAATCGACAAAAACAAAAATTTGTAACTCAGACCTTAAAGCAAAAATTTATGTACCTTTTCCATCCCGGAGAGTAATTTCAAGTTTATCTTTTGGATAGTAATCCCAAATGCAGGATAAAAGAACTCTGATTTTTCATCTGGTTTTTGAAGGATTCAATTGACAAATTGGAGTATACTCCAAAGGCATCTTCGGCCTGTAGCATGTAGCAATAACCCATAAATTAATAATTTGAAAAAGAATACTACAGAAGCTGAAAAAAAAACAAACCTGTGCTTGGTGGCTCAAAACCACGATTTAACGAAGGTGGTCGTTGAAATCCGTACACGAACTCTAAATTATTTTTAATCTTTTTCAGATTTTACCTCGTCTCACATAATCCGACAAAGCGAAATCTATTGCCTTCAGTTGAGAGGTGTCTTCTTTTGAGGTGAAAAGGAAATTCTGATCCAAAACAGTTTAAGTACTTTATTAAGAGCATGAAGAACATCAAACGTATAAGTATAAACAAAGAGCTTTTTATCACCTCGGGTTTGAGATCTCGGTGTACAACACCTTGGAGATGACAAAAGGCAACCACATTCAACATTTGTATCATAACAGTCTTTGCATCCTCCTCCGTGTACTTCCCACTCTGCACATAGAAAAACACCACCAAGTTCAATTAAAACCTCAAACTACTAAAGAAACAAACAAACAATCCTATTCCTGAAGTGTATAATCACATTACCTTGAGAGTATTCTATCCAAAAGCTCTCCTCCTTCACACAGCCTAAAACAAACAAAGACCAAATCAAAACCACTTGTTAAGACTCTCCAATGCTGATTTTCTGAATAAAGTCTGAGCTAAAACATCGCATACTCCATCACTATATAGACTTTATCGTGATCTCCGTACGCATCATAGAAATGAGGAAAGTTGTTATGACCAGACAAAGCTCTCAATATCTTCACTTCTCTCCTCACATCATCAATCGCAATAGCCGTCGTGATCTGCACAAGAAAGTACAACAAACAATCAAATTCCAAAACATTAAATCCGACACAAAAACTGAAAAAGCTTTGCAGGACATATTACATCTATCTACTTTTGCGAAATAATCCAACAGATCTCATCATCACCACCTGAAAAATCAAAAACAAAATTGCGAAAGATTTGAAACATAAAAATCAAAACTTTAAGTGAACATTGATGACCCACTAAAATGATCTTCCTTCAGTACCCACCGAACTAAACCAACTCAAAATCGAAAAGCTAAACCAACACTATCACCACCAAACACATAAAGCTCCTTTTTCTGGGATTATTCAGATGTTTCTTGTTGAAGAAGGAGAGAGAGACGATAATTGGTACAAAGAAAAGAGAAAAAGATTAGGAGAATGGGAAGAAGAAGGAGAAATAGAAATCCCAGAAAAATCGATTTCTACAATTTATGACAGGTTATATAGGAGAAGGAGTTTAGGGATTGGATGTACATGGTGGTGGTTATGAACATGGTGGTCCTTAAACGTGGTGGTGGTTTCTTCAGAAAATTTGGGAGGAAGAAGAAGAGTGGTGTCGGCCACAACTCTTAAAGCAAAATCAGTTTTTTTTTTTTTTTACTCGGCATAACACTTTTTTCGGACAAATTTTTTTTTTTAAAAAAAAAATCATTAAACAAAAAATATATTAAAAGGTTCAATAATGGTAAACTAATATAATAATTGAAATTCATTAAGGGTATCTCTGTAATCAACCTCGTGAGAATTAACGTAAGCGCCACACGTAGAAAACTGACTTCTCAAATAATATTATGAGAAATACCCTAAAATAAACAATTTTCCAGTTTTATGACCAAAATAAACTAGGAAGGAGATATGACCTAAATGTTTCATTAATGATGACAAATTGGCTGTTTTGCCCTTCCTTTTCACAACACACCACACGACAAAGAAAAAAAATTGTGTCGTCGACGGAGGAGAGTTTGAACAATCGTCGACATAAATCTGCGTTGCTCTAGTAGTCATTGCCGATATCGAGCTTTTGGGTCGGCTCGATAAAGTCATTTTGGTCGATACATTGACTGATTTCTTCACACAATCTCCATCTCTCTTGCAGCCTCCGGAGAGGAGATATGACCAGAAGATCGGATTGATGACGAAGAGCTGTGAGGAGTGGTTGGCGAGAGAAGGTTCAGTGACTTATTCTAGGGATTTCAATAAAAATCAAATTTTATTTTCAATGGTAAGAAGGTAAAAACCCAACATAACTAACCTCCTCATCGATGATCCAAAGAGAATCGCACGGAGATATGTGTTGACTTGGCTTCTTGCGTTGCAGTTTGAATTAGGAAGGCTTACAATCAATTCATTTTTAAGGTCAGATTTGTCACGAAGCTCAATGGTTTAGCTGATAATACTTATTGGTTTTGTATCGTTCATTGTCCTCATTCTGTTTTTGTTTTGCCTTTTTTTTCTTTTATGTGCAGGTGCTTCACAAGGGTTGCACTAGAAGATTTCAATGTAAGCTCAGTACAGATTTGAAATCTGAAATTTTTTTTGTTTTCTTAGCCACCCAACCCCACCAACCTTCTTAGCTCTAGTAATATCTTCATCTGTTTTTTTTTTCTTTTTCTGTTAACAGGCTGAGACCTTTGGGACGACCTTTCATCCCCTATGATCCAGAGCTGACACGAGAAGCTTTGGCTTATCATGGCTGTGATGAACTGTTCCAGGTACTTTGAAGTATATCCTATTGTACAGTTTGGGAAAAAAGGGTTTCATATTAGATCGCGATTGACATGTCTATTGCGTTTTGGAGCTACTGGAAGGATGTTCATACCGAATTGATTCAACATAAACGAGCTTGGATGGTAAAACGTGGGATTCTCAAAGGGAAGCTCTCTGTAGACTTAGCCGAGCAAAGCGTCGCAGGCCTATATCTTTTCTTTTTCTTCTTAGAAAGGCATTCCCAAATATTTGTCAACATTTCCTACACTTATCTAAGGCCTTTGTCAAGGGTTCATTTCCATTAACATTCAAAAACAATTTTTTTAAAAAAAATTAACACTGTGAAATATGTATTGATCATAAATTAGGAAGACCTTCCTAAACAGAGTTATTGTTTCCTGAAATCATAGAAGGCTTTTTAATCATCGGAATATGAGTTTTGGTTATGAAGTTTTCTTGACGGATTTAAGAATAATTTTCAAGAATTTAGGAAACCCTTCCTAAAAACAGATTATTAACTTTATTTATTTTGATTTAATCTTGATTATGACTTATGAGATTATACGAGCTGTTTTTTGAATAGTTTCAGGATATTATGTACCAACTCTTTCAAAAATACTAGCTCTCGAATATGTAACCATTTAGGAAAATCATCATAAATCTGAGTTATTAATTCCTTAAAACATAAAACAACACAAAAAGAAAATTCAAGGTTATTAACATGACTCAATGACACATTTAGGAAAACCTTACTAAATCTATGTTATTGTTTCCTGAAATCATAGAAGACTGTTTTATTATATATCCATATTGTACACAATAATAATGGCTTGCTCATATGGTCACAAGAAAACCATAAGATTGTTACACATATAAAAACACAAGAGAAATGAAATTTGATGATTCTCAAGCATCATCGAGAGTGTAACTTCCACTCTAATTTACAACAACTTTTTTTGTGACGGTTCCTTTCCAATCTTGAATTTCAGAGGTGGGATTTTAATCGTTCCTGAAGAAGAATCACCCATTTACGCACCTGCAAACATCACAAAAATTGAAGAAACCAGTTTTAGTAAGGGCTTCCTATATACAAACAATGCCTTCCTAAACTCTTTTTAAAATACGAGTTTAGTAACACATTCAAAAATACAAACATAGGATTCTTAAAGGTTTCATAAAAAACCAACAAGTGAGACAAACAATCCAAGTTTGAATTTTGTAATGAATTTCAGTAAGACCTTCCTAAATACCAACAAAGGTTTCCTAAAGTCTTCCTAACAAACAAATGTTTTCAGTAAGGTTTACAAGATTTCAGTAAGGTTTCCTAAATACCAACTTTTTGCGTCTTATGTCTTTCATGCAAATTCCGAAAAGACATACCAACAATCAAAATTTGGATATAACAAGTTTAGTAAAATACTAAAATATGAATTTAGTAACACCTTCCTAAATACAAACAAATGTTTCCAAAAGTCTAGAGTTTTTATAAGAAACCAACCAGAAACAATATAATGAATTTCAGTAAGGTTTTTCTAAATATCAATAATGGTTTCTCTAAAATACGTGTTTAGTAACGCAGTCATAGATACAAACATAGAATTCCTAAAGGCTTCATAAAAAACCAACAAGTGAGACATAAACAATCCAAATTTGAATTTTGTAATGAATTTCAGTAAGACCTTCCTAAATACCAACAAAGGTTTCCTAAAGTCTTCCTAAAAAAAAAATGTTTTCAGTAAAGTCTATAAGATTTCAGTAAGGTTTTCCTAAATACCAACTTTTTGCTTCTTAAGTCGTTCATACAAAACATACCAACAATCAAAATTTTGATATAACAAGTTTAGTAAAATACTAAAATACGAGTTTAGTAACACCTTCCTGAATACAAACAAACATTTCCAAATGCCTAGAGTCTAGTACAAGAATGCTATATGACGTTACCGATGATCCCATAGCAAGTGGTAACGAATTTCAATCCACCGGATGATCTGTTTCCTTCGTGTATCCTTCTCAGAGTTTCGAAGCATTCAGCTTCTGTGTAAGTTGTTGAGTCTTCGTAAAAGTTGAGCTCTGTTTGCTCTGCCCAGTTTGCTCCAAAAGGTTCTGGTTTTATCTCTTCCAATCATATAGAAGTTCTGTTGTTTACACACAAACTGAGACGTTGATGGTGATAATTGAAGCTTGTCTTTCAGCTGATAAGAAACAGCTGTCCACACGAAGGATATAAATCCCTATATATTCAAAAGCCAACAAATCAATTTGAGTATCATGCATTGCAATTTTCTACAACTACTCCTAAATTTTCTATAGATTTAATTTACCAATAACATGTAATTAAGTAAAGATATCTTTAAAAAATATACAATGATTGTCAAATTACCTAACCAAACACACACGAAAGTCTAACAAAACAGAGGAAAAAGCAATAATTTTTTTGATCCAATAACATGTCGAAGCTTCCAATTTAAACCTTTGCTATATCAGACGCTTCTAAATCCCTAATCGCATTTTAATTTGATTCATGAGACTACGATTTGGTGTGATTAGAATGACAACGGAGTAACAAAAAATCAATCAAAGATGAATCGCCAATTTCAGATTGGACTACCTGAAAACAAAAGAAAAATACAATACAGAGATTGAAGCATACCTGAGAAGAGTAAATGAGGCAAACAAGCCACAGAAACGCGACGCCAAACGCCGATCACAGCTATTTCACTCCGATCCTCCATCTCTTCTCTTCGATTCAGACTGGTTAATCTCTGATCCAATTAGGAAATCTCTGTCTGCAATTCAGAAACCAGAGCTAGAGATTGAGAGAGGTAGCTAAAACGGAAAGAGAAAAGATCAGAAGACGGCTAGGTCTTCGTCGTCGTCTCTGTTGTGAACGTTAAGCCTAATCGTCGACTAGTTTCTTTTTGGAGAACAGATGATAGCTTGTTGTGAATTAGGGTAAAATTGTCAATTGACAATGATTAATGAAACATTTTGGTCAAAATAAGCTTCCTGGTTTATTTTGGTCAGAAAAAGTTGAAAGTGGTACATTATAGAGATTTGCCCTAATATCCCCTATATATTAATTGAGAAGACAGAGAGAGAAAATTCAGCCAGGTGTCTCACTTAGAGTAATTCTAGGAGAAGTTAACCAATGAAATATTTATATTCAGACACGTCAACAAAAAATTAATACACTTTTTAATACATGGAAATATAGATATTCTCCCAGATTTTCTCTTTTTTTATGATATCATTGAATTCAAACATTAAAAACATATAATTAAGAGATTTAGTGGCTTGTATGACATTTAAAATTAAGAAATTATATAAATATTAATTTTTCCCCACATGGACTTCAAAATTAAAGGATGACATGCATATTCCTTATAAATAATTAAAATTACTCTGAGTTTTTGAATTACATATATGAAGTATTTAATAGACGCTAAAATTTGAAAGTTTTTATTTGATTTAATCAAGTTTTATTTGAACTACATTATTAAATTGAATATCCAAATATTTATGTACTTTTGTTTGATAGAAATTCAAATATTAGTTACTTGATAAATTGTGAAAATATTAGAATTATTTTAAATTTGTGAAAATTATAATATTATAAGTATTTTTATTTTAATAAAATTTATATTATATTTGATGATATATTGTTATTGTTTATTAGATTAGATATCATATTAAATATTAGATCTACAGATAGTATATCAGCCATAAAATTTTGATTAATATGATACGATGGTAACAATTTATATAATAATCAACTATATATCAAATATTATACCCGCACATGGTGCGGGCTATCATCTAGTTATAGAGATATAAGAATAAGTCTGATGCATTGGCATTATATATATTACTAGTATTTAGCCCGTGCGTTGCACGGGAATTAGAATTTGTAAATAATATTAATATTTGTAAAAATAATTAAAAATATAAATATTATGTAAATCAATATAAATCATAATTTAAAATTTGAAAACGCTTAAAAACAATAAAAGATTACCATTGGCTTATACTGTTATAATTAGGATTCTTAAGTAATATTAGCATTATCTGTATAAATAGTTAAAAAATTAAATATAGATTGAATTAATAAAAATTAATAATTTTAATTTTGAAAATTTCTGAAAAAGAAAAATTAATTAACATTTGCTCATTTGGGAATATTAATCTTTTAAAGTATTATTATTATCTGTAAAACTTATGTTAAAAAAATAAACAATATGTAATTAAGTTATAAATCATAATTTAAAATTTGAAAATGCTTAAAAATAAAAATTAATTACCATTGGCTCTGTTGGTAATATTAGCATTTTTAATTAATATTATTATCTGTATAAATATAAAATAATACTCCCTCTGTATTAGTTTAGTTGACGTTTTAACAGTTTTTTTTGTTTGAAAATAATTGACGTTCTCTACTTTCTATGCAAACATTAATGTCAAAAGATTGTTTTACCCTTATATTAGATTGCATATTACTTACCATCATTTGTTTTCAATTAATGAAGAAAGGGTTAAATAGGTATTTCATAAAATTTTCTTAATTGGCGTGAAAAATCCAAAACGTTAATTAAACTAATACGGAGGGAGTATAAAATATTATTTTTTACTCATTAAAAAAAACATAAATCAAAATTTGAACATGCCTAAAAAGAAAAATTTATTAAAATTTGCTCATTTGGTAATGAAATATTAACATGTATCAATGCATAATTAAATAAAATTCAAAAGAGATAGACCAAAATCTAAAAGGAAAATAAATTGTGACAACACGAAGAAATGTGATATGGTGTATTCAATAGGTTTGCACACCGCTACCATATTGATGACAATATTTCCTTCGTGTTGCCACGATTCTCTTCTTCTTTTTTGGTCTCTGATTTGCAAAGAGGAGGAGAGAAAGGAATTCATTTTTTGCTAGCTTAAATGTTAAACAGAAATGAAGAAGTATATAAAAAAAACCACTATATTTGTGTGAACAATTCTCATTCCTAAGACAAATTATTATTTTGCCGCCAAAATCTAATCTTAACCGAGTGGAGTTATTAAAAAGTGATTTAGTGGGGTAGATAGTGGGAAAGTGGTTTGTTTAAATTTCAGTTATAAAAGATAGTGGTTCTCCAATTAACTTGTGTTTTTACACATGCTTTTTATATGTAAATGGAATTGGTATTTGTAAAATATTATTTCGAGTGAAAATTAGCTTCGTAATAACTCAGTTTACATTATATCCGTCTTTGAAAGTGTAAAGGTAATAGTCAGTTTAGATGATAAAAGTTTAGATTATGACAACTTATATATATATATATATATATATATATATATCTGGTTTCGTAATAGCTCACGCAGAGGCAGTCAACTATACTCATTTATATGGTGAGTCTTCATATATATAATGATTGTTGGATACAATGGTTATATTGCGTTGAAGAGCACATATAACTTGAAGCTAGATTATAATGGTTTTTCATATATATTAACAATTGGTCTACCGTCTCGAGTGTTTTAACATCGGATGCACTTTGTTATATGGAAGAACCAGATAAAATAAATAAAACTGGTGTTTTAACAAAGGATATAAACAGAAGTTAGCAAACGAATTAAAATGAACACATTTTCAAAAAAAAAAAAAAATACTTGAAGACAAATCCTAGAAAATAACGCAGAAAAAAACGTAAACTTCACTTGACTAAACACATAGAGGTTCGTTCGAATTTTGATTTACTGTCTTTGCAGCCTCCTAAAGAAGGATAGACATGGCTGTAGCCTGTAGGTGAGTTGACTACACGGCCAGTATACCGTGATCGTTTACATGTGATGTAAATATATGTGATGCAAATACATTCAGGATTCTATTAAAATTTAAAATAATACGTAAAATTTAAAATACTTTTGAGTTCTAAAATTTACCAGCTCCATTTAAATTTACTGAACACATTGAAATCATAATATACTACGTACGGGTTAACATCGTGTATCCAATAAATTTACGTATTATTTTAAACTTTTTAATGAAATTTAAAGTTTAAAATTATGATTTATAAGATGTCATGCTCATGTTCAGTTAACTAACATTTTTTTGATAATTTTATTTTATTTTTAAGATTGTAATCAGCAAATTTAGCTTGTTTTATAATTTTCTTGAACTATTATTTAAGGATTTGGAGAACAAAAATATTGGTTTCATCTAAAAATATTACTTTCCTGTTTTTAGATAACTTTTAAAATTACCCAAAATTAGTTAAATAAATCTTGAGAAATTTCAAAATTTATTACAGAAAAATGATTAAAAATTAAAAAATATTTTACAACAGAAGATTCATAATCAAGTCCAGCTCTCGTCTGCATAAGAAAAAAATAAACTCAGTTCAATAAGCCATAATAATCAAGCTTTAACATGATCACCTAAAGTGTTGCCAAATCTCAAAACCATTCAAACACTCAAATAGTAAACTATTTCAGATTGAAGCTCAGTTATAGAATCAATCATACATTTCGGTCATGCTCTTCAGAGAAAAACTCCCTCTTGACATCGTTTTTGGGATAGAATATCATGAGCACTCCTTTTATTTCTTCTTTTGCATTTCTTTACCAGCTTCTGTGAAACAGAACTTCAATTCTATTTCCCTGTCATATAACACATTTGTCAAGTAAATCGACAAAAACAAAAATTTGTAACTCAGACCTTAAAGCAAAAATTTATGTACCTTTTCCATCCCGGAGAGTAATTTCAAGTTTATCTTTTGGATAGTAATCCCAAATGCAGGATAAAAGAACTCTGATTTTTCATCTGGTTTTTGAAGGATTCAATTGACAAATTGGAGTATACTCCAAAGGCATCTTCGGCCTGTAGCATGTAGCAATAACCCATAATTAATAATTTGAAAAAGAATACTACAGAAGCTGAAAAAAAAACAAACCTGTGCTTGGTGGCTCAAAACCACGATTTAACGAAGGTGGTCGTTGAAATCCGTACACGAACTCTAAATTATTTTTAATCTTTTTCAGATTTTACCTCGTCTCACATAATCCGACAAAGCGAAATCTATTGCCTTCAGTTGAGAGGTGTCTTCTTTTGAGGTGAAAAGGAAATTCTGATCCAAAACAGTTTAAGTACTTTATTAAGAGCATGAAGAACATCAAACGTATAAGTATAAACAAAGAGCTTTTTATCACCTCGGGTTTGAGATCTCGGTGTACAACACCTTGGAGATGACAA
Organism: Isatis tinctoria; assembly: GCA_010577795.1. Classification (NCBI taxonomy): domain Eukaryota; kingdom Viridiplantae; phylum Streptophyta; class Magnoliopsida; order Brassicales; family Brassicaceae; genus Isatis; species Isatis tinctoria. The sequence continues at coordinate 13,773,020 of CM021246.1, forward strand.
AAGGCAACCACATTCAACATTTGTATCATAACAGTCTTTGCATCCTCCTCCGTGTACTTCCCACCTCTGCACATAGAAAAACACCACCAAGTTCAATTAAAACCTCAAACTACTAAAGAAACAAACAAACAATCCTATTCCTGAAGTGTATAATCACATTACCTTGAGAGTATTCTATCCAAAAGCTCTCCTCCTTCACACAGCCTAAAACAAACAAAGACCAAATCAAAACCACTTGTTAAGACTCTCCAATGCTGATTTTCTGAATAAAGTCTGAGCTAAAACATCGCATACTCCATCACTATATAGACTTTATCGTGATCTCCGTACGCATCATAGAAATGAGGAAAGTTGTTATGACCAGACAAAGCTCTCAATATCTTCACTTCTCTCCTCACATCATCAATCGCAATAGCCGTCGTGATCTGCACAAGAAAGTACAACAAACAATCAAATTTCAAAACATTAAATCCGACACAAAAACTGAAAAAGCTTTGCAGGACATATTACATCTATCTACTTTTGCGAAATAATCCAACAGATCTCATCATCACCACCTGAAAAATCAAAAAAAAATTGCGAAAGATTTGAAACATAAAAATCAAAACTTTAAGTGAACATTGATGACCCACTAAAATGATCTTCCTTCAGTACCCACCGAACTAAACCAACTCAAAATCGAAAAGCTAAACCAACACTATCACCACCAAACACATAAAGCTCCTTTTTCTGGGATTATTCAGATGTTTCTTGTTGAAGAAGGAGAGAGAGACGATAATTGGTACAAAGAAAAGAGAAAAAGATTAGGAGAATGGGAAGAAGAAGGAGAAATAGAAATCCCAGAAAAATCGATTTCTACAATTTATGACAGGTTATATAGGAGAAGGAGTTTAGGGATTGGATGTACATGGTGGTGGTTATGAACATGGTGGTCCTTAAACGTGGTGGTGGTTTCTTCAGAAAATTTGGGAGGAAGAAGAAGAGTGGTGTCGGCCACAACTCTTAAAGCAAAATCAGTTTTTTTTTTTTTTTTACTCGGCATAACACTTTTTTCGGACAAATTTTTTTTTTTAAAAAAAACTAAACCACAAGCCACATGGCATAATTTGATTCGCCAAGTGACTTGTGCTTTAGTATATTAAGGATACGTATGAAATTATTATAACTAGAAGGATAATATAAGAGACTTAGAAAGAAGTAGAGAAACACTAACTATATGAAGGTGGATGATATTATTGCTTTGTTTCTGTCGAATAAGTGACCAAGGTCTCTCTTTATATAGAGAGGCAATAGACATATACTAATGTAACAAATAATGACTATGGGCTCCATTATATTTATGTTTTTTTGACTTTTGTAACACTCCCCCTTGGAGTCCATGGTCATTCATATTGCTGATGAGTATCTAGTTGCCTCATTAAAACTCTTTCTAGGAAAATCATGTGGGAAAAACCATAGTAATGTAAAAGAGTACAACTTTGTAAACTCCCCCTCGAATGAAGTTATCTTAGAGAACTTGTTGCTGACGCATTCCAATGTTATGGACATGCCTCCTGAACACAGTAGTGGGTAATGATTTAGTGAAGAGATCAGCTGCGTTGTCGCATGATCGGACATATCTCACTTCAATCTCCTTATGCTTCTCGAGTTCTTGAATGTATGAGAATAACTTCGGAGGTATATGTTTAGTCCTGTCACTCTTGATATATCCTTCCTTCGTTTGAGCAACACATGCAGCATTATCTTCATACAAGATTTTTGGCTCCGTATCTCCGAGAATCCCACTGCTTGATCGGATGTGTCGGCTTATTGATCTAAGTGAGACACATTCTCTACTTGCTTCATGGAGTGCAATGAGTTCGGCATGATTCGAGGAAGTAGCCACCAGTGTTTGTTTCTGAGAACGCCAAGATATAGCAGTGCCTCCGATCGTGAAAATGTATCCCGTTTGTGATCGGGCTTTGTGTGGATCCGATAAATATCCTGCATCTGCAAAACCGACCATTTTACCTTTTAATTTTTAGGATAAAATAAACCTAAGTCAATAGTCCCTTGAAGGTAACAGAAAACATGCTTAATTCCATTCCAATGTCATCGCGTAGGGGACGAACTGAATCTTGCCAAAAGATTAACAGCAAATGATATATCAGGCCGTGTGCAATTTGCAAGGTACATCAGGGCTCCGATTGCACTTAGATATGGTACTTCAGGACCAAGTATCTCTTCGTTTTCCTCATGTGGTCGGAATGGATCATTTTCAACATTGAGTGATCTAACTACCATGGGAGTACTGAGCGGAGTTGCCTTGTCCATGTTAAAGCGTTTTAACACTCTTTTGGTATATGTACATTGGTGCACAAATATACCATTTTGAGAATGCTCAATTTGTAGACCAAGACAATACTTTGTCTGTCCAAGATCTTTCATCTCAAATTCTCTTTTTAAATAATTTGATGCTTTCTGTATCTCTTCACGAGTTCTGATTATATTTAGATCATCAACATATACTACGATTATCACAAATCCAGATTCTGTTTTCTTGATGAAAACACATGGGCATATAGGATCATTTACATATCCTTCTTTTGTTAAATGCTCACTGAGTCGATTGTACCACATACGCCCAGATTGCTTCAGCCCATACAATGATCTTTGCAATTTTATTGCGCATAACTCTTTTGGTTTAGAATTTAATGTTTTTGGCATCTTAGAACCATCAGGAACACTCATGTAGATATCAGTGTCTAATGACCCATATAAGTATGCCGTAACGACAACCATAAGGTGCATCTTTAGGTCTTTATCAGCTGCTAGACTCATCAGGAATCTAAATGTGATTGCATCTATTACTGGCGAATACGTTTCCTCGTAATCTATTCCAGGTCTTTGTGAAAAACCTTGGGCCACAAGACGAGCTTTGTATCTCATGATCTCACCTTTCTCATTCCGTTTCCGAACGAAAACCCATTTATATCCAACTGGTCTCACATCCTCAGGTGTGAGTACAATAGGTCCAAACACCTCTTCGTTTATCTCATTTATATCTTGTGATACTAGATATGAGAAGACATCATCGAGACCATCGTTTTCTTTTCTATTCCATATCCTCTTATTATGGATGTAGTTAATAGAAATCTCATGATTTTCTTCTGGCTCCCGAAGCTCTACATCATCAAGAGTCTCATGATTTATGTCCTCCAAAGTACTTTCTGTTACTTTGGGTTTTTGAAGTATTCCAACTTCCTTTTGTTTTTTCGGATTCTTATTCTTGGAACCGACGGGTCTACCACGTTTCTGGCGTGTTTTAGACTCACGTGTATCATCTGCTTTTCCACGTTCTAGTGGTATTTCAATACGAGTAGGAGTATTTGCAGCTGGTATATGAGATTTAGTTACTGTCATGGTACCTACAAATGCATCGGGAAGCTGATTTGCTATACTTTGCAAATGCATAATTCGTCGAACTTCTAGTTCTGACTCTTTAGTAGGAGGATCAAGGTGTAGTATTGATGGTACACTGCACTTGATTTCCTTGCCTACTAGTTTATTTTCTCCCCCTAGGGCTGAGAATATTTTCTCGTCAAAGTGACAATCGGAAAAATGTGCCGTAAAGACATCACCAGTCTGTGGTTCCAGGTATCGTATAATTGATGGAGAGTCAAAATCAATATATATTCCCAACCTTCTTTGTGGTCCCGTCTTTGTACGTTGTGGTGGTGCTATAAGCACATATACTGCATAACCAAAAATTCTTAGGTGGGAGATATTTGGTTCTCGACCAAATGCCAATTGGAGCGGGGAATACTTGTGGTATGCACTTGGTCGAATCCGAATCAGTGCTTCTGCATGCAAAATAGCATGTCCCCATACAGAGGTTAGAAGTTTTGATCTCAATATTAACGGTCTTGCAATTAATTGCAGACGCTTAATTAATGATTCAGCCAAACCATTTTGAGTGTGGACATGAGGTGCAGAATGTTCAACTTCAATTCCCGTTACCATACAATAATCATTGAATGCCTGGGATGTGAATTCACCAGCATTGTCTAATCTAATTCTTTTATTGGTATAATCAGGAAACTGAGCTCGCAGTTTGATTATCTGAGTCAGAAATCTCGCAAATGCCACATTTCGAGACGATAACAACAAACATGTGACCACCTACTCGAAGCGTCAATTAATACCATAAAATAGTGAAATGGTCCACAAGATGGATGTATTGGTCCACAAATATCACCTTGAATTCTTTCAAGGAACTTTGGTGTCTCTTTATCAATTTTTGTAGGCGATGGCCTTATGATCAATTTTCCAAGAGAACATGCAGCACATGTCATTTTGTTTCCCTGATAAATCTCCTGGATTTTCATTGAATGACCATTTGAGCTTTCTATGATTTTACGCATCATTGTGGTGCCTGGGTGGCCGAGGCGATCATGCCATAATGTGAAATCTTCTGGGCTTCTTTTGATCACAATGTTTGATTCGATTACATTGATGTAAGTTTGATGCAAACCAGAAGGAAGTTTTGGAAATTTTTCTAATATATGCATCTGGCCAGATCTATCAGAAGTTATATACATAAACTTCTTTCCATCCTCAGTTGCAGACTGAGTATCATATCCGTGAAGGTATATGTCTTCAAAACTCAACAAATTCCATTTAGAGTTTGGAGAAAATAATGCATTATTGATTGAAAACCTTGTCCCATTAGGTAATGCAAAATTTGCATTACCAATTCCTTCAATCAAGTCTGCAGGACCTGAGATTGTATTGACGATAGCTTTTGTTGGTTTCAAATTAGAAAAATATTTTCTATGTTTCAGAATAGTGTGCTTTGTTCCACTATCTGGTATACATATATCTCCAATATTCAGCTTGGATGTTGTTCCATTCGCATTGCGATCCAGTTCTGAGATTAACAAAACAAAAATTTATAAGATAATTTTATTAGTGAAAAATATCACATAATAATTATACATTGATACTTGAAGATTTGATTACACAATTATTATGCAATAATAATTAAACATCACACAATAATTACACATTAATATTTCACATAATCACTGATTATTTATGGCACAATCTTGGGAGTTTTCAAGAGTCGCATGATAGGGATTTTAGTCTTCAGTCATGACGGTATCACCGAAATCATTTGCGAAGTCGGATGCATCAAGATGTATTGTACCCTCAGAATGTTCCGCAAGGTTAACTTCTTTTCCTTTATCTTTAGCGGATTCTTTATATAGGGCACAAATATGCGCAGGAGTACGACACACCTTGGACCAATGTCCCTTAGTACCGCATCTGTAACAGACATCTTCTCTCTTCTGAGAGGGACTTCCTTGGTATTCTTTTCCCTTATATGGTTGTTCAGAGCGGATCCACTGAAATGACTTCCCGTTATATGGGTTGTATCTCTCACGTCCCCGATTGTTTCGACCGTCACGACCTCGGAAAGATTTGTTTTCTCTCCCCGGTTTCTCAACATCCAGTGCGTTCGCTTCACAGAACGCTTTGGATCCGGTAGGTCGAGTCATGTGATTCTTTATAAGGAGCTCGTTATTTTTTTCGGCTATTAGGAGCGCCACAACCAAATCTGAAAATTTGGTATATCCTCTCATCATATACTGCTGTTGCAGGGTGATATGGTTTTTGTGGAATGTGGTGTACGTCTTCTCAAGCATTTGAGATTCAGTTATGGTTTCACCACAATACCTCAGTTTGGCCACAATTCCCAATATAGCGGAATTGTAGTTCATCACTTTGTCGAAGTCTTGAAACCTCAGACTTTGCCACTCATCCCGCGCAAGTGGAAGTGTTATATCGTTCTGATGATCAAAACGATCTTTCAGAGACTTCCAAAGCTCTTTGGGATCCCTCATGTGTGCATAGTCATATATAATACTTTCATCAAGGTGTCTCCTAAGGAAGATCACCGATTTTGCCTTTTCTTGGGCTGTTGAAGTATTTTTCTCTTTGATAGTTTCTGTTAAACCTTGAGATTCCAGATGAAGTTCGACATTGGTAGTCCAAGAGATGTAATTAGCACCAGTGATTTCTAGAGCCGGAAATTGGAGCTTCTCCATGTTTGCCATTTGGATTTCTAAAACGAAATTATAAAAATTTATTAGTGCAGTAATAATAACTCATTTAAAATGAGCCGTTTACATGAATAATACAAGCGATTACAAATAAAAATGATGTATAAGAAAGTAAAACAACATTTGTGCAAAATCTGCCGAATTAAAATCTTCTATGCAAAGACCATAAATCGATGCAGAAATTACAATCCAGAGAAAATTAAAAGCAAAGGAATCATCATTCTTACAAAGTAAAATCTAAAGAAAATTATCTGAAAGATGTTTGGTAGTAGAAGAAATTGTTGAGTGAAGTGAATAAATGAGAGATGTGTATTTATAGATGGAAAATACTGTTCATTAGCCGTTTGATAGCCGTTAGAAATTAAAAATCTTTTTTTTTTATAAATTTGTCTTATGACCGTTGGAACTATAAAAATTTTATTTTAATATGATATCAGAAAATTAGTTACTAGTTTGAATGTAAAAACATAATTTTAATAATGATTATAATATATGAATGAATGATTATGATATAATCAGAAATTTAAAGATAAAAATATGGTGATTAAATCATCCATATTATGGCAGTAAATATATAAATATGGTGATTTTAATCATCCATGGAGACACAATAAATAAATAAATATGGTGATTACAATCAGGCATAATAAATTAATAACAAAGTAAATAAATAAATATGGTGATTAAAATCAACCATAATAATAAAGTAAATAAATAAATATGGTGACTTAAATCAACCATAATAACAAAGAAAATAAATAAATATGGTGATTAAAATCAACCATAATAACAAAGTAAATAAATAAATATGGTGATTAAAATCAACCATAATAACAAATTCTACCGACTATTGTGGTGCATAATACAACCACTGAGAAAAACATAATATTAATAAACAGAAATTAGTGATGGGGCGGCAAAGCCGCACTCCGGTAACAATAAATTAAAAGGAATAAAAGGTAATGGTAGAGTAACCGTGCTGATAACGTGTTATAATTTATTACTATATATAAGAATAAGTGTGATGCATTGGCATTATATATATTATACGTATGAAATTATTATAACTAGAAGGATAATAGAAGGGACTTAGAAAGAATAAGTAGAGAAACACTAACTATATGAAGGTGGATGATATTATTGCTTTGTTTCTGTCGAATAAGTGACCAAGGTCTCTCTTTATATAGAGAGGCAATAGACATATACTACTGTAACAAATAATGACTATGAGCTCCATTATGTTTATGCTTTTTTGACTTTGTAACAATTATTAATTAATTTTTGTTAAAAACCGTTTGGTTATGGACTCACGAAACCGGCCCATTAGAGGTTATATCATAATCAGTCCTTAGGTTTAGTCTTAACCATTTCTTGTTAGACAAAGAATAAGTTTATGGAATATTTCCTTTTCTATCCCTTTGTAAACCAGTATAAATAAGACCATTTGGTCTCAGTAATAATATATAGAAACACACAATTTACAACACGTTATCAGCACGAGTTTGCTCTGGAGAAACCCTAGCCGCCGAACCCTAGCCGCCCCCGTCAGCCGCCGACCGCCGCCGCCTTTTGCCGATCCAAGCTTGAGTTTTCCGAGGTCTTTAGCTCCCGGTCCATACCAGTTCAACCCCAAAAGAAAATCAAGGTAAATCCCTAATCTAAGAACAAGAGAAAATCGAATTTGGACTAAGAAAAATAAAACCCTAAATTCGATTCTCTCATATAAACTTGTTTGATCTTGTTAAAACTCATACTTGAACTTGGATCTATGCTAAAGAGAAAAACCTAAAATCGATTTGCTTGTTTAACCCTGTTTGATCTTGTTTAAACCCAAATCGAACTTGCCTTAAACCTACATGAACCCTAAAAATCGAATTCTATGATTGATGAACTTGCTTGCATAAATCGCTTGCTGTGTTTTCATGGATTGATTGTTTGCTTGTTAAAAACAAATCATAAAGCTTGTTGATTTTTGGAAAAAAAGAAAAAAAAAAGAAAAAAAAATCTGATTGCATATTGTTGAAATCGGTTTTTGCTTGTTCATGAGTTAGGATTGCTAGATTGAATGTTATTGTTTGTCTAGCCAAAGCTTGAAATCGAAAAAACTAAGAAAAGAAAAAAAATCGGCACACATAGAAAAAGAAGAAGATGAAATCGTGATTGTTAAACCCTAATCCTAATCCAAATAGGAAATTCTAATCTCTTCCTTTTAGAGAAAAGGAAAGTTAGAATATCTTTTTCCTTTTGCATGATTATCCTTTTAATTAATTGTTTACTACCAAGGAAGAATTAATAAGTTTATCCAAATAGGATTAGGGTTTAGCAATCACGATTTCATATTTGAGCTAGGTGAAAAACAATTAACAATTATGATTATCCATCTCACTGAAGAACTGAGAGATCAGTACCAAGATGTTAAAGACCCTTTTGATCTTTGGACAAAGTTGGGTGAAAGATTTTCAATGGTACTGTGGCAAAACTCCATGGAAGGATGGGAGACTCTCAGTTTCCGGGATTGTGAATCCGCGGATGCATACAACTCTGTCCTAATGAAAATCGTCCATGGCCTCATGCTATGTGGCGAAGTGGTAACATATGAGGATCTTTTACAAAACACCATATCTACACTCGATCCACGAGATGTGATCTTATCACTTAAGGCCAAAAGTCTTACCAACTTTAATGACCTATTTCATTACCTCAGAAGATGACATAGGACCAAAGAAATCATCAGCAGATGTGATGAACTGCTGAAAAGATGCAATGAGATGGAAACTCCTGGAACAAATGACGAGGAGGAAACATCAGACTGTGAAGACAGTTCAAAAGTGACTAAGAGATCAGATTCCAATTTAAAACTCATGTTGCTTTTATGTTTGCTTTGATTTGATTGGATTTATGTCTTTGGATTTGTTTCTTTGATATGAATGAATAATTTATGGCTTTTAAGACATAAATTCTTATTTTATGAAGTCTCGACGAGTTCGTGGTGGATAGTGGGTGAAGCCACATGATTCTAAAAGATAAAAGATACTTCATAAATCTTACACTCAAAAAGGCAAACATAAGTATTATAGCAGGAATGGCCAGCCTAATAGAAGGCTACGGCCAGGCCAATATTTTAATGCCTAAAGGCATGCATCTAGAAATCCCTGATGCATTGTTTTCACCTAGCTCAAATCGTAACTTATTGAGTTTTAAGGACATTCGTCTGAATGGTTATCATGTGGAAACAATGGGCGGAGGAAACATATAATTTCTACAGATAGTTAAAATCGCCCAAGGCCAAAAGAAAGTCCTTGAGACTATACCTGCTATATACCGGCATATACTGTACTAAGATCAGTATGATGGAAGCAAATGCCACTGTAAACAAAGCCTTTACGGATATGTACACTTTATGGCATGACCGGCTGGGACATCCCGGGTCAAGTATGATGCGGAAATTAATATCAAATACAAGTGCACACGCCTTGAAAGAAAGGAGAGTGATCCGTAAAAGTCTCACTTGTGACTCATTTTCACGAGGAAAATTGATTATAAGACATCACCAGTGAAATTGACTAAGGAAACAATAAATTTCCTGGAAAGAATTCAAGGAGACATATGCGGTACCCACCTTGTGGGACGTTCCGATATTTTATGGTCCTCATTGACGCATCTACAAGATGGTCACATGTATGCTTATTGTCCACACGAAACTTGGTATTTGCAAGACTCCTTGCGCAGATGATACGCCTAAGGGCACACTTTCCGGACTTTCCGTTAAAAAACCATATGTATGGATAATGCTGGTGAGTTTACGTCCCGTGCATTTGATGATTACTGTATGTCCATGGGGGTAAGTGTTGAGCACTCCGTCGTACATGTACATACACAAAACGGCTTGGCCGAATCACTCATCAAATGCATACAGCTGATTGCTAGACCTTTACTCATGAGGTCAAAGCTTCCAGTTTCAGCCTGGGGACATGCAGTCTTACACGCTGCTGAATTAATCCGTATCAGGCCATTTAGTGACCATAAATATTTCCCATCCCAATTAATTACTAGTCAAGAGCCAGACATTTCTCATCTTAAGATATTTGGATGCTCAGTCTATGTGCCTATTGCACCACCACAGAGGACTAAGATGGGACCTCAAAGGAGGATGAAAATATATGTTGGATATGATTCTCCCACAATCATAAAGTATTTTGAGCCAACCACCGGTGATTTATTCAAGGCCAGATACGCGGATTGTCATTTTGACGAATCCGTTTTTCCAACATTAGGTGAAGTAAACCTGCTGGTAAAAGAAATTGAATGGAATCAAACATCCTTAAAATGGTAAGATCCTCGGACTCAAGAAAGTGATTTAGAAGTCCAAAAGATAATTCATATGCAAAAGCTAGCTATTCAATTGCCAGATTTCTTTGCTGACCCGCAGAGAGTAACTAAATCGTATATACCAGACGTGAATGCACCAATACGAATTGATGTACAAGATGGACCGCAAGTGGCTACAGAGTCTAAACCACGAGTGAAACGTGGAAGACCTATTGGTTCCAAATATAAGGCTCCTCTGAAATCTAAGAAAAGTGCTGAAATTCAGACCGAGGAGATAGTGGATGGTCCGAACACAAATGAACCTAAGGCACCAGAAAATGAAGCTCGGGACGCCGAGCCTCATGGTCCTGAAGTTCCTGATAACAATGAGATCTCAATAAATTTTGTTATGTCCGGAATCCAATGAAACATAAAAAATGTCGACATTGATGATATATTTGCATGCAATGTAGCACTTGATGTAATGAATGAGGATCTAGACCACACGTCCATTTTAGAGTGCACTCGCCGATTAGACTGGCTTAAATGGAAAGATGCTATAAACGTGGAGTTAAACTCTTTAAAGAAAAGAGAGGTTTTGGTCCCATAATTCGGACACCTCATGATATAATCTCAGTTAGACATAAATGGGTCTTTGTGAGGAAGAGAAATGAACGAGGAGAAATCGTTAGGCACAAAGCACGTCTTGTTGCACAAGGATTCTCACAAAGACCAGGAATCGATTATGAGGAGACATACTCCCCTGTGGTGGATGCAACTGATATTATGTGTTTTTAACGTATTTTGATTCGTTTTTAGTATTCGGTTTGAGTTTTGATTTGCATCTTTCATTAGTTTTTCGAGTCTTTTCTTTTGTTTTGAGTCTTTTACAGATTTCATGGAGTTCCGAAGGAGTTTGGCGTTTACGGAGATGTTCGAGTCGGGAAAACACGAGAAAAGGACAAAGTGAAGAACGACCGTTCTTTGAGAAGAACGACCAGACAAGAACGACCGTTCCCCCAAGGGAACGATCGTTCTCCATTTCACCAACCTTGCCGACAAAGCAGAGGAACGACCGATCCTTGCAAGGAACGACCGTTCCCGGCCTCACCTACTTCACCAACAACCATGCACGGAACGACCGTTCTCCACCTAGAACGATCGTTCCCAAGCTCACCTACTTCACCTACTTCGATCGACCAAGGAGAACGATCGTTCTACACCAAGAACGACCGTTCCCCGCTTCACCTACTCCCCTTCACCTTGGCCTATATAATGGACTCACAACATCACTCTCAAAACACACCTTCTTCTTCCTCCTCTCTTCTCTAGCTTCAAAGCATAGCTTTCTCTTCAGTTTTAAGTTTTATGTTTATGCTTTTATCTAGTTCTTGTTAAGTTTCTTTTAAGCTTTAATCTTATGCTTTTAATCTTATGTTTTACTTTCAGTTCTTACATTTACGCTTTAATTAAGTTTTACTTTCAGTCCTTATTATCTATATTTATGCTTTAATTAAGTTCTTATAAGTTTATATTCAGCTTTCATTATCTATTCAAGCTTTTATTATGAACTCTATAATCTCTTTGTTTTCTTCTTTAAATATGTCTGAGTAGATATCTTAGTTAGGTTGAGGTTTGTCAAAGGAATTCATGAGCTTTAGGGTTAAACACAAATAGGCTATTCAATTCGATATCTTCACCTTTGTTGTTCTTAATGCTTAGATCAAGTTGATCACTTGATTTTATGATATGAGGTTTAACTTAGACAGCGAGAGTTGCTAAGTTGCTAGAAAAAAACATTGGTGAGCAATTTAACCATTACCTGCGAGAGTAGATGTATTGAGAATTGTGAACATATTAAACCTATCCTTAATGCTTGTCTACGATTTCTAGTACCAGCGAGAGTTAGGAATTCTAGCTTGATAGACAAAGATATTAATACCACGAGAGTGGATTAATATTATCTTAGTGTTTGAGTTCTAGATTGATGCTTAACCACTGCCTGAATAGTTGTTTGATCCGTTGCTCTGAATCTCCTGCGATATTCCTTGACCTAACGCTTGTTTAATATTATCTTACAACCGATTTCGCTTTCATTACTTGTTACTTACAAAAACCAAAAACATATTGAATTGTCTTAGCTTTTGATTTAGCTCAATATATCAAAGTGTGAAAACTGGTCTTCGTGGGATCGACCCCTAAATACTACTTCGTATGCTGTGCACTTGCAGTAGGAAATAAGGGTTTAAAACTTGTGTATCAAGTTTTTGGCGCCGTTGCCGGGGACCAAATTTTTTGCCTTTGGTTTACGGCTGAATTATCAGACTAAGAACTTTACTAAACTCGTTTTCTTTTCTTCTTTGTTTTTGTGTTTCAGGTGCATGTCCCCAAGGAGCACAAGGAGCAGAAACAACGAGGATCTTGTTAGCTTATCAAACGAGGAGTTAGCAAGAGCAGAACGAGGGAACAGGCAGAGACGTAACATACCTGTTCCGGAACCAGAAACAACTGACACCGCCAACTCAGATATGGGCGGACAAGCAGACATCGCAGCTCAGCTGCTACAACTTAAGACAGCCATGGAGCAGCTTCGCATGCAGCAGGAGAGGCAACTCATTGCACAACCTGCCTTCGGAGACAAAGATGCGGCTCACACATACTATCAGGATCGATCTGCGATCGTTACCCCGACCATCCAGAGGCAAGATTACGAAATCAAACCTCAAATGATCGGCCTCGTGAAGCAACACCTGTTCCACGGTCTGCCTGCTGAGATTCCGATGGATCACATCGAGAACTTTGAAGAGATCTGTAGCACGACCGGCTCCAATGGTGTGCATCCAGATTTCTTGAAGTGCAAGCTTTTCCCTTTCTCTCTTACGGGAAAAGCATCACGGTGGTTAAAATCTTTACCACCAGGCTCTCTACCGACTTGGGCTAGTGCACGAGCAGCCTTCTTGGATAAGTTCTACACGAAGTCCAAGACCGCAGCCTTGAGGAACAAGATCTCCTCATTCGAGCAACAGTCCGGCGAATCCTTCAATGAAGCATGGGAGCGGTTTAAGGAGTACAAGCGCGAGTGCCCTCACCACGGGTTTAGTGACGAGCAGCTGCTCAGCACCTTCTATGACGGAGTATATTGGGACTACAGAAATGCCCTCAACGCAGCTAGTAACAGTGACTTCTACACTAAGTCAAAGGAAGGAGCCCTGGAGCTGATCGAGAACCTAGCCGCAAGTTCCAGCAACAAAAGCCCGGAGTACGACAGGAAGAAGGTCAACAGTGTGGACTCCAAGAAGATTGATGAGCTCGCGGCCATGGTTAACCTTTTGCTAAAAAAGAACCAGAAGTCAGTCCACTTTGTGGACGAGAATGGGGAAGCACCTATCGCTCAAGCCTATGAGGAAGAAACCGGGAATGATCAGATGGAGGTGAATTATGTGACGGGACAGAGTTTCGGGCAGAACCGCGGTTTCAACAACCAAGGCTTCAACACTCATCCAAACCTGTCCTACAGGAGCACCAATGTGGAGAATCCGCAGGATCAGGTATATCCTAAGCAAGGAGGAAATCAGCCACAGATGGGCTTTCAGAAGAACTACCCCAACAACTACCAGAACCGGCCATTCGTTCCTAATCAGAACCGTTTCCAAGGAGGGAATCAGCCAAGGCAGCCTTTCACGAACTCGCAGCCCCAGTCTTTCACAAACTCACAGCCTTCATCTTCAGCAACCGGCTCCCAAGACGAGCTGAAGAACATGATGCAGCAGATGATGGCGAGTCAACAAAAGGCGGCAGTAGAGATCAACTCCAAAGTTGGCACTATGTATGTTGATCTTAATGGGAAGTATGAGGCTGTACGGACTCACTTGAAGCAGCTTGACACTCAGATTGCACAAACCGCTGAATCAGTTAAGAGGACACAAGGTACTAACGCAGAGGTTAACTATGTGAATGAAGACTATGTGAAGAATCAGAGCTTTCAAGCTCATGCGTCTAACGACCAAGACGAGCTGAAGAATATGATGCAACAACTACTGGCGAGTCAGCAAAAGGCAGCATCTGAGATCAATGCTAAGGTTGATACAATGTACGTGGACCTCAATGAAAAATATGAAGCTGTATGGATTCATATGAAGCAGCTTGACGTTCAGATTGCACAGACGGCTGAGGCTATCAAGAGGACACCAGGAACTCTGCCTGGAAGGGCTGAAACACCAAGGAGGGATTTCATCAACGCCATTGAATTGAGAAGCGGAAAGACGCTCCACCATACCGCGACCTCAACTTCAAAATCGGCAAAAGGAAAAGGAGTGGCGATAGAGCACCTGCTCGTTACCCAGAGCACATGCTCCCCCGAGATGCTCCCACCAAACCCGCAGAAAATCTTCCAGCAAGGGTTTATATTCCTAAGGTGCCCTACCCAGTTCCACCTAGAGATCAGAAGGAGATTAAGGCAGCCTTTGTAGAAGCAAGGAGTACACCACCAGCATTGAGGGTATTGCCTAAAGTTGAAGATCCGGGAAAAATTCTTGGTCCCATGCTCGATTTCTGGAATGGAATTCAAGGACGCTCTTTGTGATTCCGGGTCTACTGTTAATCTCATGTCAAAAGCGATTGCAGAGAAGCTGAAAACTTATGAGGTAAAACCTAGCCATATGAC
This sequence comes from Isatis tinctoria, assembly GCA_010577795.1. Classification (NCBI taxonomy): domain Eukaryota; kingdom Viridiplantae; phylum Streptophyta; class Magnoliopsida; order Brassicales; family Brassicaceae; genus Isatis; species Isatis tinctoria. The sequence continues at coordinate 13,788,095 of CM021246.1, forward strand.
TCTTCAATTTGCAAACACCTCCTCTGAAGGGAATGTCCTGAAATCATACTTGTATTTACTCTAGTAGAGTCGTGATGTCGAGATAAGACAATCATATGGTATTGGACGGTTATAATGTTTTGCTAGAAGCCGCTTATAACTTATGAGTTATGAACTCATTACCATTATCATATGATCCTATAGGGTCACACACCTAAGCAAACTGGATATTATAAATTGGGTTTTGATCATTAGAGTAATGATTATGATCAACGTATATAAGATATACGTCGATATCGATTTTCTGTGAAGGTGTCGATCGACACAATGGTTGGTATCGATCGACACCACTCGGGATCGTCTTCTAGAAGATCCTTGACTTTCTGCGAGGACCTGTCGGCAAGGTGTCGATCGACACCAATGGTGGGTGTCGATCGACACCTGTCGGCAACTCCAGCCTATATATATGATATGAGGGCTGCTCGATTTATAAACACCATAGAAGCTCTTGGAAGCTTGAGAAAACAGAGAAAACGTTTCAGAAAACCCGAAGGCGAATCGTTCGCTCCGGTACTAGCATCCCGCCGTCCAGTTTGTGTGCGTGTGGACTTCTGTAGAGGCGCAGCACTTGAGGCGCTTCCTAATCTCGATTACCTGTTTTCTTCCGCTGCAAATCTTCAGGTATGTTCGAGATTTGACAATATTCATCGTAGATTCAATTGGCACAAGATCCGTGGTTTAGGATTGTTGTTAGGGCTGTTTTAATTCGATTAAAACCTGAACAAATCCCATTAGTGGTATCAGAGCGGTGTGTTTCTATTGAATCTGTTGAATTTGTTAAAGATCCACCTGTTAAATCATTTTGAAGAAGAACGCCGTTCTGGGTTCTTCGGTGTCGACCGACACCAATTCGGTGTCGATCGACACCACTACGGTTTTCGCGTGAAAACTTTGTTTTATTGAATCTGAAGCATGAGATTGAATTAGTTGAATTCAAATCGTGATATATATGATATATAGGATTGCATGCTAGATTTGTTATGTTCAAAAATCGTTTTTGCTGCATATCGTTCGTTCTTGGGTTTGTGCGAAACGGGTGTCGATCGACACCATGTGAGTGTCGATCGACACCGATCGGTTTTCGCGTGAACTTTTAGGTCACGATCGAAGATCGTGTTTCCTCAAACCACTGGTGTCGACCGACACTAAAGTAGTGTCGATCGACACCAATCGGTTCATCGCGTTTGGTTCAATTGGATTGAACCGGGTAATCGCGATCGGTTCAAGCGGTAAATCGGTTATCGTTCATTGAACCGATTTGGTTGGTGTCGACCGACACTAATGTAGTGTCGATCGACACCGGTCGGTTATTTGCAAATTGATTCGATCGGTTTAATCGGTTAAATGGTTTATCGCGATTGAACCGGATCGGAATCTGTCGGTCAACACAAACTAGTTGTGTCGATCGACACTGATCTGGTGTCGATCGACACCACTTCAGAATTTGCGTTCCTAGCTTGTTTAACTTAAGAATTTTAAAGTTTTAAAACAAGTTGAAATATCTAGGATATATAATTGATATAAACTAGATTTAAGGTTCAGTTCCTCAAACAAATATTAAGCTTTTAATATCTTCCCAATCTTGTCAACTGTCAAGGCTCGTTTCATTGTGTGATGGGTCTGCCAAAGCAGGGTGTCCGCAATTACATGAGTGAGGCAGGTTGTAATCGTTACTACGGACTTAAAAGATTGGTTTGCTTAACTGGGCTATCAAAATAGTTTTGGGCTCAGAGATATAGGATCGGATTTGATATAAGATATTAATCCGAGACAAGAATTATATATGATATAATTAGCAAAGTGTTGCTTACCTAAATAGCTAAAAGTTTGGGCGATGGGCCAAAGCTCACTCAAATTTTTTGTGAAATATGGATCTTGGATCATTATTCAATTGAGGAAAATTGTTTTGAATATAATGTGAGTTTCTTAATTGTTAAGATTTCTCATTTCTTGAACATCGAAACTAAACTCTCATTTTGTGTTTTTTCAGCTATGGCTAGCTCCCCTCACAGAAACACATTCTCGCTTCGATCCGTCCTTGAGAAGGACAAGCTTAATGGATCGAACTTCCTTGAATGGTATCGGAACTTGAGAATTGTTCTCAAGCAAGAAAAAGGAATATGTCCTTGAGAAGGTTCTCCCTGAGAAACCGAAATCCAATGCCGGACACGCTGAAAGGAATGCTTGGGAGAAGCATTCCAATGATGAGGTCGATGTGAGTTGTCTCATGCTGGCTACCATGAACTCGGACTTGCAGAAGCAATACGAGAACGTGGCGTCACCTGTTGAGATGATCACTAGCCTGAAAGGGATGTTTCAGGAGCAAGCACGAACTGAGAGATACCAGACGGTTAAGTCTCTCATTGAGTGCAAGCTACCAAAGGATGGTCCAGTTAGCCCACATGTCATTAAGATGATGGGTTATATTGATAACTTGGCAAAACTGGATTGTCCCCTTAGCCAAGAGTTGGCTACGGACATCATTCTGCAGTCGTTGCCGTCGAGCTTTGATCAGTTTATCATGAACTATAACATGAACAACATGACAAAGACTTTGACGGAACTGCATGGCATGCTCAAGACAGCTGAGCCAAACATCAAAAAGGGCACCCCTAATGTACTTATGGTGCAAGGGGGTAAAAAGTTTAAGAAACATGCTAAGGGTAAAGGAAAAGCTAAGGCATTCCAGATTGAGAATCAGGATAAGCCTGAGGCTTCTTCCAAACCCAAACGCGGCCCTACTGATGCTGATAAATGCCATTACTGCAATAAGTCTGGGCATTGGAAGAGAAATTGCAAAGAGTATCTTGGAGATCTAAAGAACTCGAAGAAGACGTATGAGACGACTTCTTCAGGTATCTATGTTATAGAAGTAAATGTTACTACTTCAGGTTCTAAGTCTTGGGTATTAGATACCGGCTGTGGCGCTCATATTTGTACAAATATGCAGGGTCTAAGCAACAGTAGAACGCTGGAGAAGGGACAAGTGGACCTGCGTGTTGGGAATGGAGCAAGAGTTGCTGCATTGGCCGTAGGAACTTATCATTTGTCTTTGCCGTCAGGCTTGGTTTTAGAATTGAATAATTGCTACTATGTACCTGCTATAAGCAGAAACATCATTTCTATTCCTGTTTTGGATTTAGAAGACTTTCATTTTTCGATTAAAAACAAGTGTTGTTCTTTTGATCGTAATGAAATGTTTTATGGTAGCGCTCCATTAGAGAATGGACTTTATATTCTTAACCAATCTTTGCCTGTCTATAACATAAATGCCAAACGGTTAAGAACCAATGACTCGAACCCTACGTTTCTCTGGCATTGTCGTTTGGGCCACATCAATGAGAAAAGGATTCAAAAGCTTCATAAAGATGGACTTTTGGACTCATTTGATTTTGAATCATTTGAGAAGTGTGAATCCTGCTTATTGGGCAAAATGACAAAGGCTCCTTTCAACAAGTTTAATGAAAGGGCCGGTGACCTATTGGGACTAATACATACCGATGTATGTGGTCCAATGAGTGTTAGTGCTAGAGGAAACTTTCAGTACTTCATCACGTTTACTGATGACTTCAGTAGATATGGTTATGTCTATTTAATGAGACATAAATCGGAATCCTTTGAAAAGTTCAAGGAGTTCCAAAATGAAGTACAGAACCAACTTGGTAAAAGTATCAAAGCTCTTCGATCAGATCGTGGAGGTGAGTACTTAAGCCAAGAGTTCAGTGATCATCTGAGTAATTGTGGAATTGTTTCACAACTCACTCCTCCTGGAACACCTCAGTGGAATGGTGTGTCTGAAAGGAGGAATCGGACTTTATTAGATATGGTTCGATCGATGATGAGTCAAGTAGATCTTCCATTATCCTTTTGGGGATACGCTCTAGAAACGTCTGCGTTTACGCTAAACAGAGTTCCATCAAAATCAGTCGAGAAGACGCCATATGAGATGTGGACTGGAAAAGTTCCAAGATTGTCTTTTCTTAAAATTTGGGGTTGTGAAGCTTATGTCAAGCGGTTGATATCTGATAAGCTTGAACCCAAATCTGATAAGTGCTACTTCGTTGGTTATCCTAAGGAAACCAAGGCTTACTACTTTTACAACCGTTCTGAGAACAAAGTGTTTGTTGCTAAGAACTGTGTTTTTCTTGAGAGAGAATTTCTTTCCAAGAAGAACAGTGGGAGTAAAGTACAACTCGAAGAAGTTCGAGAATCACAGGAGCCTGCTCAACCTGTCGAGGAAGAGCAGCGACTGGATCTACAAAGAGTTGTAGAGTCCGAACCTGTGATGCCAGAAGTTCGCAGATCCGAAAGGATTCGTCAAGAGCCCGAGAGATATGGATTTCTTGTGACTAATTGTCATGATCTCTTGATCATTGACAGTGACGAACCTGCGACTTTCGAAGAAGCAATGATGGGCCCTGACTCCGAAAAGTGGTTTAAAGCCGCTGAATCCGAAATCGGTTCCATGTCACAAAACCAAGTATGGACTTTGGGTGATTTACCTGATGGTGTAAAAGCCATTGAGTGTAAATGGGTCTTCAAGAAGAAGATCGATGTGGATGGAAACGTTCAGATTTACAAAGCTAGGTTGGTGGCAAAAGGTTTCAAACAAGTTCAAGGTGTTGACTATGATGAAACCTATTCCCCAGTCGCTATGCTTAAATCTATTCGGATTCTCCTAGCAACAGCCGCTCATTATGATTATGAGATTTGGCAAATGGATGTGAAAACAGCTTTCCTTAACGGATTCTGGAGGAGGATGTGTACATGACACAACCTCCGGGTTTCATTGATCCTAATGCTGCTGGGAAAGTATGCAAGCTTCATAAATCCATTTATGGATTGAAGCAAGCATCTCGGAGTTGGAACCTACGTTTTGATGAAGCAGTTAAAAAGTTTAACTTCATCAGAAACGAAGAGGAACCTTGCGTTTACAAGAAGACTAGTGGGAGCGCAGTTGCATTTCTCGTACTGTATGTAGATGACATACTTCTCATAGGAGATGATATTCCGTTACTTCAGTCAGTAAAGGACTGGCTAGGAAGTTGTTTCTCGATGAAAGACATGGGTGAAGCCGCCTATATTCTTGGAATAAGGATCTATAGAGATAGATCAAAGAGGCTGATTGGACTGTGCCAGGACACTTATATCGATAAGGTTCTACACAGGTTCAACATGCATGATTCCAAGAAGGGCTTGCTTCCGATGTCTCATGGCATTACTCTCAGCAAGAAGCAGTGTCCTTCGACACCTGCTGAGCGAGAGCGCATGAGTAGGATTCCTTTTGCTTCTGCAGTAGGATCTATTATGTATGCCATGCTTTGTACTCGTCCAGATGTTGCTTGTGCTTTAAGCATGACGAGTCGATACCAATCAGATCCCGGTGAGAGTCACTGGACTGCCGTCAAGACAATCCTGAAGTATTTGAGAAATACCAAGGATAAGTTCTTAGTGTACGGAGGAAGTGATGAGCTTGTAGTGAGTGGTTATACGACGCCAGCTTTCAGACAGATAGAGACGATTTCCGATCTCAGTCTGGTTACGTTTTCTGTCTGAATGGAGGTGCAGTTAGTTGGAAGAGTTCCAAGCAGAGCACCGTGGCGGACTCAACGACCGAGGCTGAATACATCGCTGCTTCTGAAGCGGCGAAGGAGGCTGTTTGGATTAGGAAGTTCATTACTGAGCTTGGTGTGATTCCTAGCATTTCTGAGCCTGTGGCATTGTTTTGTGACAACAATGGAGCCATAGCTCAGGCTAAGGAGCCCAGATCACATCAGAAATCCAAACACATTGAGAGGAGATATCATCTGATTCGTGATATCATTGAGAGAGGTGACGTCAAGATCAGCAGAGTTCCGACAGACGAGAACGTTGCTGACCCGTTGACTAAGCCACTCCCACGACCGAAGCATGAGAGTCATGCAGCTGCTATAGGCATTAGATTCCTTAAGCAGTAATCTTGTTTTAGTGGGAGTTATCATATTTATGTTTTGATGTTCATGTAAACATACATTTGGTTATGTTTTATTTAATGAAATTGTTTCAGTATTATTTAATGGTGTTATTAAATAACTGTCCAAAGTAATTTATGGCATTCTTATAGATCATCAAATATGTGATTTGATCATGAGACTCTATAAGTGATAGATGACATAAATTATTTGTGTCCATAGTCGAGGTTATCAAAGTTGGACATTGATAACCGCGCGAGACTAGTATGTGAGGTGACTGATGACTAAGTTTCATGGAGTCATTAATAGGAGTATTAAAGTCAATCACATAGATATGTGTTAGAGAACACATGATCGGACATGACCCGCTAATGAGAACTCTACAAGATTGTTATATGAGTGTCATAAGAGTTTCTCATTACGACTATAGAGTATAGTCCTTTGACCTGAGTTCATCATGTTTTCTTACATATGAATTGGTATGCTTTGACTTTGTCAAACGTCAGCCGTAACTGGTGGCTATAAAGGCATTGATTGGGCATATTATGAAGTGTGTAGGAACAGGGATGGAACAAGATGGAATTTGTCCCTCCCATATAACGGGAGATAAATATCTCTGGGCCTATCGAAGATTTGATACTGGAAATGCGTGGCCGCGCTCAAACGGATTGAATGTCAATCGTTTGTCTTTTATCAGTATAAATCGGAGTTCGATAAACATGGTTTGGTTGATTAAGGATGACACGAGTTCTTGCCTTATGCCAGATCGAGATATAGAGACAAAGGGATTATGGGAATAGTTGATTCCAGTACAAGTGGGAGATTGAAGGGAATGTCCTGAAATCATACTTGTATTTACTCTAGTAGAGTCGTGATGTCGAGATAAGACAATCATATGGTATTGGACGGTTATAATGTTTTGCTAGAAGCCGCTTATAACTTATGAGTTATGAACTCATTACCATTATCATATGATCCTATAGGGTCACACACCTAAGCAAACTGGATATATAAATTGGGTTTTGATCATTAGAGTAATGATTATGATCAACGTATATAAGATATACGTCGATATCGATTTTCTGTGAGGTGTCGATCGACACCAATGGTTGGTATCGATCGACACCACTCGGGATCGTCTTCTAGAAGATCCTTGACTTTCTGCGGGACCTGTCGGCAAGGTGTCGATCGACACCAATGGTGGGTGTCGATCGACACCTGTCGGCAACTCCAGCCTATATATATGATATGAGGGCTGCTCGAGTTTATACACCATAGAAGCTCTTGGAAGCTTGAGAAAACAGAGAAAACGTTTCAGAAAACCCGAAGGCGAATCGTTCGCTCCGGTACTAGCATCCCGCCGTCCAGTTTGTGTGCGTGTGGACTTCTGTAGAGGCGCAGCACTTGAGGCGCTTCCTAATCTCGATTACCTGTTCTTCTTCCGCTGCAAATCTTCAGGTATGTTCGAGATTTGACATATATTCATCGTAGATTCAATTGGCACAAGATCCGTGGTTTAGGATTGTTGTTAGGGCTGTTTTAATTCGATTAAAACCTGAACAAATCCCATCATCCTCAACAACATCGTCTGGCAGCTTTCACGATCTACCTGTCCGAATAGGGGATTGCCTAGTTCCAACTGATTTTCAGGTTTTGGAGATGAGAGGAGGTCATGGCACACCATTACTTCTTGGAAGACCATTCATGGCTACAGTGGGTGCAATCATCGATATGCCGAATAGGCAAGTTTGCTTTTCCAAGATTGACAAGATTCTTCTACAAAGTCTTTCCCCAGGAACAACCACACGCTCCTCTTGCATCTCAGCAGTGGATAAGAGGAAGCACCCGCTCCAATCCGCAAGCACCTGCTCCACCACCCGGGAAATTTAGGGAGGAGGCAAAAACCCAAGAAAATGTGCCGTACAAAAAGATTACGGATGTCCTCAAATGACTTTGATCCCTCAAGGATATGATGGAAACTCGGTTGACTACAAGGTCAAGTGCAAAGGTCGTCCTAAACCTTTCTCTACAGTTAGAGCTATTCTTCCATCAGAGTTGAAAGAGAAGGATATTGGTGTTGTGAATGGAATGCTGAGTAGAGTTCTGAACATAAGGATGTCTGGTTTCGGAGCCTGTTTTGGAGCAAACTCCCAAACCAAGCCTCACTGATACATGGCACCAACGTCAAGCTTAGCGACGTAAAACAAGCGCTTTCGTGGGAGGCAACCACCAGGTAACATGTAAATATCGTGAAATTTTTCGTTCTTGTTTTATTTACGTTTCTTGTTTTGTTTGAGATTGTTTTTCAGGCTTTTATTAAGTGTTCGAGAAACCGCTCTGCTGGGAGTGAAGAGATCGATCGTTCCCTAACAAGAACGGTCGATCTAGACGGAAGAACGATCGATCCGGAAAGCAGAACGGTCATTCTGTAAACAATCCGTCTTCTCGCAATTCACGCTGGAACGACCGTTCTCTTCCTAGAACGGTCGTTCGCGTCACCTATCCACGACGGAACGATCGTTCCTGGGTAAGAACGATCGTTCCAAGGTACGATTTCTCCCCCAAATTGAAAACTAAACCGGTTTTTATTGATGTTTACTTCTTATTTGTGTACTAACATTACTTCTTATGTTTTATTTTCGTGTGTTTAGATTTTCAAAAACTAAAAAAAAAAAAAAAAAAATATTTTTATCGAGTCAAAACAGTGTGTGATTTTGTTAAAACTTTTTGGAATTGCAACATGTTCGATGTCATTGCCTTAAGACTGTTTAGCATTGTTAGAGGATAGTTTGGAAATGCAGAAAAATCCATAATTTGATCATTTAATGAATTTCTCAAATCATCTGAACTTAATCGAATTATCGGAACTTAATATGGACTTAATTTATCTCACTTAGGGGGTTGATAATCATGTATTGGATTTTACATTTGGAGTTTCTTTGCATCAATTTTTACCAATCTTTGCTAACTCCAAATGGCTAGACTTATCCTTAGTCTAGTACCACACCCTTACCATTTCCATGTTGAAACCCACTTTTCTTCGTTTACTGTCATTGCATTCATGTGCAAAAACTATGGAGTATACGGACCGACACAACTTTTCTTTAGGATTGTGTCTAGATAGGTGGTCTCTTTCTGATTAAACTCATGGGATGTGTCTAGAAATGTGATCTCTCTCTTTGAACATATTCATTGAAAATTTTCGTTTCAAAAGAGGGTGAACTTTTAAAGGGTAGAAGGTTTTATTCACATTCAAGAAATAAGCTTACATTGTTGATGTTCTTTGATGCAGATCTTAGAGACTAACCGGTTCCATTCTCCGATATATATAAAAAAAAAAAAAAAGAAAAAGAAAGAAAAAAGAAGAATAAAAATTATTTGCATTACAGAAAAGAAAACAGAAGGAACCGGGAAAGTCTAGGTAATATCGTTAAATTCCATAAAATGTTAAAAGAAATTAATCATGTTCTTGATTTGTGACTTGTTAAAAAAGGGTAGAAGGATTAGAGTTAAGGAGAGTTGTGTACCTCCTAATTGGTCTGTGTCTCACGGTGATTTTGCATAATGATTTGCATCTGTTTATACTACTAAAAGAAACCGAAACACTTGAGCCACCAAATACCAACCTTGATACCTAGACCATAACGTGTTAGATATTCCCTTTGTGAGAGTACACGCATTTGATAATGAATGTTAAATATTAAGTTCTGCTTGATCATGAGATTTCATTTATTTGCTACGGTTATGGAGAAGTACAATGAAGTACGGTTTGATCTGAACTTTGCGAATGCGGTTTACGGGCAATTGACTTAGAGTATGGTCCTATAAGTTTTACGAATTTCACACGTTTTTCTAACCTCTCCTCTTTGTAAGATATCTTGTTTTGCTTGAGGACAAGCAAAGGTTTTAGTTGGGGAGAGTTGATATTATGTGTTTTTAACGTATTTTGATTCGTTTTTAGTATTCGTTTGAGTTTTGATTTGCATCTTTCGTTAGTTTTTCGAGTCTTTTCTTTTGTTTTGAGTCTTTTACAGATTTCATGGAGTTCCGAAGGAGTTTGGCGTTTACGGAGATGTTCGAGTCGGGAAAACACGAGAAAAGGACAAAGTGAAGAACGACCGTTCTTTGAGAAGAACGACCAGACAAGAACGACCGTTCCCCAAGGGAACGATCGTTCTCCATTTCACCAAAGCAGAGGAACGACCGATCCTTGCAAGGAATGCGACCGTTCCCGTCTCACCTACTTCCCAACAACCATGCACGGAACGACCGTTCTCCACCTAGAACGATCGTTCCCAAGCTCACCTACTTCACCTACTTCGATCGACCAAGGAGAACGATCGTTCTACACCAAGAACGACCGTTCCCCGCTTCACCTACTCCCCTTCACCTTGGCCTATATAATGGACTCACAACATCACTCTCAAAACACACCTTCTTCTTCCTCCTCTCTTCTCTAGCTTCAAAGCAAGCTTTCTCTTCAGTTTTAAGTTTTATGTTTATGCTTTTATCTAGTTCTTGTTAGTTTCTTTTAAGCTTTAATCTTATGCTTTTAATCTTATGTTTTACTTTCAGTTCTTACATTTACGCTTTAATTAAGTTTTACTTTCAGTCCTTATTATCTATATTTATGCTTTAATTAGTTCTTATAAGTTTATATTCAGCTTTCATTATCTATTCAAGCTTTTATTTGAACTCTATAATCTCTTGTTTTCTTCTTTAAATATGTCTGAGTAGATATCTTAGTTAGGTTGAGGTTTGTCAAAGGAATTCATGAGCTTTAGGGTTAACACAAATAGGCTATTCAATTCGATATCTTCACCTTGTTGTTCTTAATGCTTAGATCAAGTTGATCACTTGATTTTATGATATGAGGTTTAACTTAGACAGCGAGAGTTGCTAAGTTGCTAGAAAAAAACATTGGTGAGCAATTTAACCATTACCTGCGAGAGTAGATGTATTGAGAATTGTGAACATATTAAACCTATCCTTAATGCTTGTCTACGATTTCTAGTACCAGCGAGAGTTAGGAATTCTAGCTTGATAGACAAAGATATTAATACCACGAGAGTGGATTAATATTATCTTAGTGTTTGAGTTCTAGATTGATGCTTAATCACTGCCTGAATAGTTGTTTGATCCGTTGCTCTGAATCTCCTGCGATATTCCTTGACCTAACGCTTGTTTAATATTATCTTACAACCGATTTCGCTTTCATTACTTGTTACTTACAAAAACCAAAAACATATTGAATTGTCTTAGCTTTTGATTTAGCTCAATATATCAAAGTGTGAAAACTGGTCTTCGTGGGATCGACCCCTAAATACTACTTCGTATGTTGTGCACTTGCAGTAGGAAATAAGGGTTTAAAACTCGTGTATCAGCAACAACATTCCGATTCCTGATAAGTCTGGCCTAAGAGAAAAATTGGATTTACGATGAATGGATGTTGTAACCGCCTATTTATATGGTCCACTGGAGAATGAAATATATATGCGATTACCAGAGGGTATTGAGCTCAAAGATAAGAAAAGTTCTCGAGAAGAACACTGCATTAGGCTGAATAAATCCTTGTACGGACTGAAACAAAGTGGACGTATGTGGTACAATAGATTAAGTGAGTACATAGTCAAATAAGGCTACAAAATTGATCCGTGTATTTTTATAAAGAAGTTTGCAAACAAAGGATTTGTAATTATAGCAGTATACGTGGATGATCTGAACATCCTCAGAACCTCTGATGAAATCGCCCAAATAGTAGAATACTTAAAGGCCGAATTTGAGATGAAAGACTTAGGAAAGACTAAGTTCTGTTTGGGAATACAGCTTGAGTACATCAAAGATGGTATCCTTGTGCATCAAATGGCATATACAGAATAGGTACTCAAGAGATTTAACATGGACCAGGCTCACCCATTGAGCAGTCCAATGGTGGTGAGAAGCCTCAGATTGGACAGTGATCCATTCGGTCCAAAGAAAAAGGTTGAAGAAGTCCTTGGTCCCGAAGTGCCATATCTCAGTGCCATAGGAGCGTTATTGTATTTAGCTAGTCACACTAGACCAGACATATGTTTTGCTGTGAACCTCCTATCAATATTTAGTTCTTGTCCGACCCAGAGGCACTGGAACGGGATTAAACACATACTTCGTTACCTGAAAAGAACGAAAGATATGGGTCTGTTTTACTCTAACTTTAACGATAAAGGTTTAGTTGGCTTTGCTGATGCATGTTATCTATCGGATCCGCACAATGGTAGATCTCAGACAGGATATGTGTTCACTCACGGAGGAACATCGATTTCATGGAGATCCATGAAGCAGACGCTCACGGCCACGTCTTCCAATCATGCAGAGATTTTGACGATTCACGAGGCCAGCCGTGAATGTGTTTGGTTGAGATCGATGACTCAGCACATAAGGCGAGATTGTGGGATGACAGATGGGAAGGAACAACCAACCGTACTCTACGAGGACAATGCTGCGTGCTTAGCTCAACTGAAGGATGGATACATCAAGGGAGATCAGACGAAGCACATCCTGCCCAAATTCTTTTTCACTCACGATCTCTAGAAGGCTGGAGTAATTCAAGTGCTTCAAGTCTGTTGAAGCGACAACTCAGCCGACTTGTTCACGAAGTCGCTCCCAACCTCCACGCTCAAGAAGCTGATGTATCAAACCGGCATGCGTCGATTAAAGGACTTTAGTGATGTCTAAAACAGGGGAAGTAATACTTGCTTTACTCTTTTTCCTCGCTAAGGTTTTATCCCACTGGGTTTTCCTTAGAAAGGTTTTAATGAGGCAGCATCCGCAATCGTATTGCAAATATCTTTGATAGCATCGGGCTCAGTTGTTTCGTCCAAGGGAGGGTGTTAAAAACCGTTTGGTTATGGACTCACGGAACCGGCCCATTAGAAGTTATATCATAACCAATCCTTAGGTTTAGTCGTAACGATTCCTTGTTAGACAAGGAATAAGTTTATGAAATATTTCCTTTTTCTATCCCTTTGTAAACCAGTATAAATAAGACCGTTTGGTCTCAGTAATAATATATAGAAACACACAATTTACAATAATTTTGATTATTTATTTATTTTTCTCATATTTAGTTTTAATTTATTTTCGTTTAACATAAAAAAATTTTAATTTATTTTCGTTGTATGTTTTTAATACAAAGTCAAAACTTCGTATGTATTAATTTTAATCGAAACTTATTTTATTCGGATCATGTAACTAACCCGTATTAATATATAGTGTGGTGTCATGCTATTAAAATAATGTTATGATATTTTATTATTACTATAATAGTCATTGTAAAAGTTACATAATGCAAGTTTAATCTTGTTGAAATAAAGACCTCTTTTTAAGGTTTATATTTATAACGTCTTTATAAGGTATGTATTTATAAGGTCTTTATAAGCTTAAGTGATTAGGGTTTATAAGAGTTTTATTAACTTATGAGTTTAGGGTTTTTTTGGAAGGGATTAATATTTAAACCCTTTGTAACTCTCACTCTCAGATAATCTAATTATTCATCTGTTCTTCACTCTCTACCTAATTCTTCACACTATTCTCTCTTCCATTCTACTTTCTATCATGGTATCAGAGCAATTTGCTTCATACTGACCACATATTCCACACTATTCTTCAATTTTCTTCTCGTTTCCACTCTTCTTTTTTTTTGAGCTGTTCATCTCAAGCTTTTCGTGCGTACAACAATGTCGTCTTCAAAATCCACCAAACCGATTCCTGTTGCGGTGACTCTCACACGATTTAACTACCTTCTCTGGTCAAGATTGGTGAATTCTGTCCTTGCTGGTCGTGGTTTATGGACCCATGTCTTCAGTGGCAGATCTAGAAGAACTTTTAATAAGGGGCATTATCATAGAATTTGAATTAACTGGGGGCACTATTATGAAATTTGAGATAACAAATAAGATTATCATGCAATTACTTAAGGGGTTTCGAAATTTAGTCGGGGGCGTAGACGTCCACCTACGTCCGCCACTGCATATCCTGAACGCTACAGCTCCTCCACGGCTGATTCACCAAGACGATGGTGAAGTCATTGAAGAAGTGGACGAAGACAAATGGTACCGAGATGACCAATTTGTTCTTTCTACTCTCCAGAATTTCCTTGGTGCTTCAATCATAGAGGCTTATTACTACTGTGAAACCTCCAAAGAGCTGTGGGATATTCTTTACAAAGTGTTTGGAAATACCTCCAATCTCAGCCGCGTCTTTGAGGTCAAACAAACCATCAACAATCTTGCACAAGAAGATATGGAGTTCACTCAACGCTTTTGCAAGTTCAGATCTTAATGGGCTGAACTTGAAATGCTGAGACCAAACAACATGGATACAGCTATCATCCTTCAAAAGCGTGAACAAGAAAAAGTTTTTGGTCTCCTCCTCACGCTCAACTCTTCATACCAAGGTCTCATCACCCACATCCTTCGATCTGACATGCTTCCCACTCTTGATGAAGTCTGTGCTAAGATCCAAAAAGAGCAGGGATCCCCTTGGTCTCTTTAGTGGCGAAGGTTAACTCATTACAACCAACAAAGGCAAAGCTTTCTGGTCAACAAAGGCGAGACTCCCACCGCTAACTGTGAGAGTCGAAACTAACACAATCAAAACTTATATTTGTGGGGGTACGAAAATCCTATTTATAAGAACTCGAGGACCGAAATTGAAAAGATGATTTTATTAAGTGAATATTTGTTTAAGTACAAGAAAACTCGCAAATCCTTAGTGTCTTATAATGCAAAAGTTTTTATACTCGAGATTGGATGCCTTTCAACCTAGTACAAACATGTATATTTATACTAGGCGACCTAGGGTCCTAAAAAAATTATGGGCAATGTGGGACATTGGAAACTCTGTCTTCCACCGAGTATAGTTGATTTTGGCGCGATCCGCAGCCTAATTCCTTAACAGCCCGCCTCCCAGTCCAAACATGGTCCAGTTTGCCTCCGGCCCGATTTAAAGCTCATGTTGCTTTTATGTTTGCTTTGATTTGATTGGATTTATGTCTTTGGATTTGTTTCTTTGATATGAATGAATAATTTATGGCTTTAAGACATAAATTCTTATTTTATGAAGTGTGGACGAGTTCGTGGTGGATAGTGGGTCAAGCCACACAATTCTAAAAGATAAAAGATACTTCATAAATCTTACACTCAAAAAGGTAAACATAAGTACTATAGCAGGAATGGCCAGCCTAATAGAAGGCTACGGCCAGGCCAATATTTTAATGCCTAAAGGCATGCATCTAGAAATCCCTGATACATTGTTTTCACCTAGCTCAAATCGTAACTTATTGAGTTTTAAGGACATTCGTCTGAATGGTTATCATGTGGAAACAATGGGCGGAGGAAACATAGAATTTCTTCAGATAGTTAAAATTTGCCCCAGGCCAGAAGAAAGTCCTTGAGACTATACCTGCTATAGGTACCGGCATATACTTTACTAAGATCAGTATGATAGAAGCCAATGCCACCGTAAACAAAGCCTTTACGGATATGTACGCTTTATGGCCTGACCGGCTGGGACATCCCGGGTCAAGTACGATGCGGAAATTAATATCAAATACAAGTGAACACGCCTTGAAAGAAAGGAGAGTGATCCCTAAAAGTCTCACTTGTGACTCATGTTCACGAGGAAAATTGATTGTAAGGCCATCACCAGTGAAATTGACTAAGGAAACAATAAATTTCCTGGAAAGAATTCAAGGAGACATATGCGGTACCCACCTTGTGGGACGTTCTGATATTTTATGGTCCTCATTGACGCATCTACAAGATGGTCACATGTATGCTTATTGTCAACACGGAACTTGGCATTTGCAAGACTCCTTGCGCAGATGATAAGCCTAAGGGAACACTTTCCGGACTTTCCGTTAAAAAACCATATGCATGGATAATGCTGGTAAGTTTACGTCCCGTGCATTTGATGATTATTGTATGTCCATAGGGGTAAGTGTTGAGCACTCTGTCGCACATGTACATACACAAAACGGCTTGGCCGAATCACTCATCAAACGCATATAGCTGATTGCTAGACCATTACTCATGAGGTCAAAGCTTCCGGTTTCAGCTTGGGGACATGCAGTCTTACATGCTGCTGTTAGGAGATCTCAGGGATTACGAGATCGCCTTGGATAAATTAACTTGTGGTTATTAGGAAAGTTAGTATTTGTGTATAAGGTAGATTGCCTATTTCATATATGTAAAGAGCTTGGTGAACAAGTTAGAAACTTTGTATAAATAAACCTATTGGCTAATGAATAAAGAGGAGAGAAACTACTATACTTCTTAGGGTTTCTCCAAGTTTGTCATGGTATCAGAGCCAAGATTCTAATCCTATGGGTTATGGTTTTGTTATTTTCCGCATTTAAAAAAAAATTCAAAAAGAAGGTTTTGCTTATGTGATTTTTTTTTCTCTTCAAGTTTGAATTTTATTTTAAAAATTTCTTCTTCTATTTTATTTTCTTATTATATTGTTCTTTAAAAAAAAAATTCCTACATGTTTATTTTCTTCTACGAGTTTTACGAACTTCTGCATCTTTGCAATTTCATTTTTATTTGGTTTTGTACTTCTCTTTTATCTTATGAATCTTTGCTTTATTTACCAAAAAAAAAAAAGGAAAAGGAAAAGAAAGAAAAGAGAACGTGATATGTTCTTTCGATTGTGGTGTTTTGTTTTGTCAAAATACAGGAATTAGAAGAACTTGTCTTCATGTGGCTATCTATCTACTACAAAATTGATGGTGGTTAGGAAGATGTTCGAAGATGATGACTCCAACGGATATACACGGATCCAATGGAGATAATGATGATGTTGCTGTGAACTATGAGCATGAACTAATTGATGGGTTCGTTCAATTCACATGGTGACATGAGATGATGGAGATACACAACTACTACTGTAATCTTCACCATATCTATGACCTTATAGCGAGGTATAAACGCTATTTATCTAACTTAAGAAGCAAGTTTCTTCATGGACAAGAACTTCGAAGAGCGACCCAGACTTGTGACTTCAGTTTGAATCAACAACGGAGGAGGTTCCATTGAAGACTTATAAATTTTAATGATTGTCCAATCTCATACGTGTTACCACGTATGAGCTTGCAGAAGGGTGTTAGGAGATCTCGGGGATTACGAGATCGCCTTGAATATATTAACTTGGGGTGATTAGGAAAGTTAGTATTTGTGTATAAGGTAAATTGCCTATTTCATATATGTAAAGAGCTTGGTGAACAAGTTAGAAACTTTGTGTAAATAAACCTATTGGGTAATGAATAAAGAGGAGATAAACTATTATACTTCTTAGGTTTTCTCCAAGTTTGTCAGCTGTTGAATTAATCCGTATCAGGCCATCTAGTGACCACAAATATTTCCCATCCCAATTAATTACGGGTCTGTTGGGGTCGAAATCCCCTCCTCGAAGATTGACGGAACGAGAAGTCAAGGTCGAGATCAAATCACGAACATGGAACGGGCAAGCTAAGGCAAACTGCCCACGACCCGTCCAAGACACGAACGGCGGCTGGGATGAGTGCCAGCCGCCGGGTCTTCTCCATCCAAGGCCGGCGGCTGGGATGAGTGCCAGCCGCCGGATCTTCTTCATCCGAAACCGGCGGCTGGCACTTATCCCAGCCGCCGGGTCTTCTTCACCTGAACATGAGACGGACGAGCTAAGGCAAACTGCCCACGACCCGTCCAAGACACGAACCGGCGGCTGGGATGAGTGCCAGCCGCCGGGTCTCCTCCATCCGAAACCGGCGGCTGGGATGAGTGCCAGCCGCCGGATCTTCTTCATCCGAAACCGGCGGCTGGCACTTATCCCAGCCGCCGGATCTTCTTCATCCGAAACCGGCGGCTGGCACTTATCCCAGCCGCCGGGTCTTCTTCATCCGAAACCGGCGGCTGGCACTTATCCCAGCCGCGGGTCTTCTTCGTCCGAACATGGGACGGACGAGCTAAGGCAAACTGCCCACGATCCATCCAAGATACAAACCGACGGCTGGGATAAGTGCCAGCCGCCGGGTCTTCCTCATCCGAAACCGGCGGCTGGGATGAGTGCCAGCCGCCGGGTCTTCACACGTCTAGGGCCGGCAGCTGGGATGAGTGCCAGCCGCCGGATATTCATGATACACCAACCGGCGGCTGGGATAAGTGCGAGCCGCCGGGTCTTCATCACATGCACACGATCATTTCTCAAGTCAAGACTCATCGTCCGAACATCGTCCAGTCGACCGACCGTCATGCCCGAACCGACCCGAAGATCATCCATGTACATGTTCTGACTCCAAAGACGTCTGTAAACATTCCCCGAAAGACCGTGATGAACGTCCAGCCGTCCATGGACCAGTCGCCGAGCACACGAGCCAAAGGATCCGGCGGCTGGCCATTGATACGAGAACCGGCGGCTGGAAGTTCAAACGAAAAATGGGCGGTTCAAATCTCAGAAGTCGTAAAACGCTCGGAGCACTATTCACGCAGGAAAAACCGTTGAAAAACACTATTCATCCCGAGACAAAGTTAACCGAAAAATCGAATTAAGCATACAACCGAGATTCGGATTACTATTCATCGGATCACTATTCATCGGTTTACTATTCATCGGGTCACTATTCACCGGCGGGCCAGATTTGGGTCAGAATGCGCGGATGGATCACGGAAGACTCTCGGGCCGGAAATCGGGTCCAAAAAGCTTAGGTCGGCGGCTGGGAAGGAAAGACAAGGTCCCACATCGGAAATCTGAAGTCTTAGCCTTCTAGGATTGTCAGTATATATATGTACGTTCATGTAAGGGTAAAATCCATCCCAGATCCGAGTATTAGGAGTTTTAGCAATTTAAGACTATTCAGCTTTTGCCAAGTTCCCTTGTACTTTCGGAAAATATCAATAAAATCTCCCCTTTCCATCTTTTTGCATTTTCGGTCCTTTAGTTCTTTACAAATAGAATTTTCGAGCCCCCATTAAATATAAGTTTTGACAGTGTGAGTTTCGGCTCTCACAGTTTAGCGCCGTTTGTGGGGACGAGAAATATTCTTAACCCTAAGAACGAAAAGGATACGAAACGAAGACAATGACCAGAAAAACTGACGACATCATCAACCAACCGACCGGGGCAGCAGCCGGAATGGGACTTCCCGCCATTAGCACATCGGCGGCCGGAATCGGAACAACTACCGCCGGGACATCCACCGACGGGAGAGTCGGAAATCCCGGGACTTCCCCCAGGGCCCTCGCCAGATACGG
Source organism: Isatis tinctoria (assembly GCA_010577795.1). Taxonomy (NCBI): domain Eukaryota; kingdom Viridiplantae; phylum Streptophyta; class Magnoliopsida; order Brassicales; family Brassicaceae; genus Isatis; species Isatis tinctoria. The sequence continues at coordinate 13,807,353 of CM021246.1, forward strand.
AATGCCACTCGACGATCCGGTCATCACGGACACGGCCAACATCGCCCCAGAGAACGCAGCAATCACCGAACTGCGGAACATGGTAGCCGAAATCACGGAGCGGCAAAACAGGCAAGAGAGAGCGGCCGCACGAGAAAGAGCGGCTTCCCAGGAACCAGCACACGCCCCCCGGACGTTAGGAGTGAGACGCCCCATCTTCACCCCGCGAGCGGATCCCTCGGGCCGTCAGAATCCCGATGAGCAGACCCCGATCGGAACTAGGAGAGAACCGTCGGCACCACCCCCGGAAGAGCGCCACTGGGCTAACCGCTGAACGCCACTGGGCTAACCGCTGAACGGCCGACTTCCACGGTGACTAACGGCGAAAACCCGAAGGACACCGCGAACAGAGCCGAAAGCGAAACTGACGACGAAGCTGGAGACATAAACGTGGACGAAGAAGAGCTCCGTTGGATTGAAGAGCAAGAAAAAGAGGAACAAGAGACCCGAGCTAATCGATCCGTTAGCCGAAGGAACGAGTTGGACGAGCTCCGTGCCCGCCTTGAACTCACCACGAACCAGATGAAGGAGGTAAGGTCGCAAGTCCATAAAGCGACAAGTGCGGCCCCAGAAATCGACCGTGTCCTAGAGGAAACGCAAAAGATCCCGTTCACTTCGAGGATCACTAGCGTCAGACTCTCTGAGCCGGGAAAAATCCGAATTCCCTTCTACGACGGGACAACTGATCCGAAGGCCCACATGACAGCCTTCCATATCGCTATGGGACGGGCCAGATTCAAACCCGAAGAGAGAGACGCAGGATTCTGCCTCCTCTTCGTGGAGCATCTGAAAGGATCAGCCCTGTCTTGGTTCTCAAGGTTAGAAAGAGATTCAATTGACGGTTTCGAGTAATTGTCGGCAGCCTTCCTGAAGGATTACTCGCTGTTCATAAGATAGTCAACATCCGACGCAGACCTCTATTCGCTATCGCAGGAGCCCGATGAAAGCCTTCGAGATTTCATCGAGAGGTTTAAGATGATTGTCTCGAAGATCGACGGCCTAAGCAACAGCGCCGCAATCAACGCCCTGAAGAAGTCCTTGCTGAAGACTTCAAACTTCAGAAAGGAGATTACCGTGAACCCACCGGTAACCATTCAGGATGCTCTCCACCGTGCTTCCAACTTCGTCATCTACGAGGAAGAAATGAGGGTCCCAACGGAAAGCACCAATCATCAAAATTGGTCGCCAAAGGCACGGTGCAACCTTCTAACTTTCCAAACGAGAGAAGAAGTAGGCGAGCTAGCCGAGATGAGGAACCCAATCCGGGCGGAGCGCATAACTTTCAAATAAACACGGAAAGACCATCAGATGGGTGCAACAGGGGACCGTGGAACACATGGACTCGACCGGGATTCGACGAGAATGCTTCTGTACCTTCCATAAGACCAAAGGCCACTCGACCGAAAACTGCAGGACCGTCGGAAGGAGGCTCGCGGCAAAGCTGTTAGCCGGGGAGCTCGGAAACGGAGTAACCCTCGAGAGTCTCGGAGCCATCTAAGAAGATAATGGCACCCCGGAAGGACGACCTAACCAGGAACGTCCCGAAAGGCCCGACGAAGAGACCCCCAAACGGGGAAGGAGACCAAACGGAGACGACTCCGCCGCCAACCGCAGGAGAATCCACATGATCATCGGAGGGTCACAATACTGCCGAGATACAGTGGCCTCCATAAAGGCGTTTCTGAGAAGAGGAGACAAGGAGTCAAACCCGCGGGAACCGATCACTGAAAACGATGACCGGATCGCCTTCCACGAAAAAGACGCCGAAGGCCTTGACCAACCTCACGACGATCCATTAGTGGTAGAGTTGGACATCAACGACCACGACGTCTCCCGAGTCTTGATCGACACCGGAAGTTCCGTGGACGTCATTTTTCGAGAGACACTTCAAAGGATGAAGGTGGATCCGTCTATGATAAAGCCAAATCCGAGGTCGCTGACCGGATTCTCCGGTGAAGTCACAATAACGGACGGAAGGATCCAGCTCCCGGTTCGTGCCGGAGGGATTACCAAAATCGTTAACTTCGCGGTGGCCAACCACCCCGCGATTTATAATGTGATCATGGGAACTCCTTGGATCAACTCAATGCGAGCTATCCCATCAACTTACCATCTCTGCCTGAAGTTCCCGACACCAAATGGAATTAAGACCATTTGGGGAAACCAGAAGGAGGCTCGGATCTGTTTTCTGGCAGAGAACAAGCTCCGGAATCCGACCATCCCGCAGAGAGAGAACCCGAAGAGAAAGAATGAAGACGACGCCCCCGAGCTGGGGAAGAAAGTGAGTAGAACCGAGCCGTTCGAAAAAACGGAGGTTCCACCCACGGAGACCGAAATCAACCAAGAAAAGACGAAAGCTGCCGAAAAGACCGCAGAAAACGCCGAAGCCGCAACGGATAACTCCGTTATCAAGACTTAGCCGTCTTCCCACCAAAAAAAAAAAAAAAAAAACGGAACTACGGGTGACTTGATCCCTTCTCATGAAGGGTACGTAGGCAGCTCGCTTAAAAAATGAGTTCAGTTGCCCCTCTCCTTAGAAAAGGGGGGGGAGTGGGTCCGTATATACATACTCCCAAATTTTCGCAAACAAATCAAGAAGATGGACATTGGGACTTAGCATCTCATAACACATCAAAAGCTTGAAAAAGTTTCCCGAAAACACCATTCCGACAAACGTCGAGACTCAGTATCTCGAAACTTGATCCGGAAACCGAATGGATCCAGAAAAACCCGAGGAAAATGAACATTGAGACTTAGTATCTCATAGCACATCTTCAACTCGAACTCAAAATCAGATAAACATCGAGACTTAGCATCTCGTAACTTATCCATGACCACCAACCAATCAAGATACTTCTCCCTAATACTTAAGTCCTCTCCAACGAATCCGTCTGTTGCTGGCCACAACAAGACTATCTTTTTAAACCATGGTTCTCTCGACATCCCGCAGAGGATAAAACTAGCGCGCTATACAAATTTCCGGATTAACATCCGAAGGGCGTAACATGTATCCCGCGATCCTGCAGGAAGCGCTCAAAACGATGTTCTGATTAGTTTACTTTCACCAGCGTTTCGCATAGTACAGGACACAAAGTAAACTCTTTAACCCAGTAAAGCGCCTGACATGGGAACACTGGTCAAAGACATCTCGAGAACGCAGTATCAAACCGGCTCTGATGCGAGATCTTAAAAGCGTTCGGTCGAAAGAGGGATCCGAACAAGCTTGGTCCCCTACGACAACGACAGACTGCATTAAACCCAGGAATATTCTCAGATAAGAACTGGTCTAAAGTTCGAGTGTCCGGGACAACACTCCAACGCAATATCAATCAGCTACAAAACGGGCCAGCCACCCGTCCTCCGTAGAGAGACGGGCCAGCCGCCCTTCACACTAACAAACGGGCCAACCGCCCTTCATTCTACCAAACGGGCCAGCCGCCCAATGGGCCAGCCGCCCTTCAATCTACGAAACGGGCCAGATGCCCATCCTCCGTAGAGAGACGGGCCAGCCGCCCTTCGTTCCACAAAGTTACAAATCAACTCCGAAACGGGCCAGCCGCCCGAGCAACGGGCCAGCCGCCCGAGCAACGGGCCAGCCGCCCGTTACTCCACAAATCCGGTCAGCCGCCCGTCCTCCGTAGAGAGACGGGCCAACCGCCCTTCATTCTATGAAATGGGCCAGCCGCCCTCTTGGAAGAGAGACATACCGGCCGCCCATCTTGTCCTTTATCAAGACTATAAAAGCAAAGCAAGCGAAGAAGTCCATAACATCGATGCTCGCAAGGCGGCGGGAGGCGATCCGGCTGAATCCGTTAAGGTTGTGGATTACTTTGGAGCGTTGGCTCCGGCCCCAGCTGTGCCGTTCGATCGTTCGGCGGCTTATGGAGATCTGTCCTCCGGTCTTATGATGGTAACTCCTTTTTCCGTTAGATTCGTTTGGACGCAGTTTGGTCTTTGCTGATATTTGCTTTTCTTTGATTCAGATCGCCACCCGAGCTCATGCAACCCAGGTTGCCTTGGAAGCTTCGGAGAGAGAGTCCCGGAAGAAGGACAAGAAGATCAAGGCTTTAGAAGTGAAGCTTCGGAACGTGGAGAGGCGATCTCAGAAGGAGATTAAGAAAGTGCTCGCGGAAGCTGAGCGGAAATTGGAGCTCGCTCTTAAGAAATGTCGCTGGGACTTGGTGGAGAAGTATCGTCTCCGCATCGAAGGTGCTAAAGCTGCCCTTGCGCCGATGCGTCAGGCGAAGTATGGTGAGACTGCCTTGACCGAGGTCAGCTCGAACCTTGATCTAATCCGGGATATTAAGTCCGGGAAGTCTAAGGTCGAGGTGGAAGAAGGAGAGCTGAAGGCGTCATTAGACCAGCTCAACGGAGGAGGTTGGGCCGGTTCTTATGATCGGGCTGCTGCCGTTCTCGAGAGCCACTTGGTGTGCTCTCCTCTTTCTCCGTACCAATCTCCGAATGCCGAAGATTTGGATTATGCAGCTCCTACTCCTCTTGTTGAATATGATTAGGCTTTTGGCCTTGTATTATCTGTTTCTGTTGTATCCGGGTCTTTTGACCTTTTTCATTGTATTTGCTTTGTTGTCTGAACTTGGTCACTCATATCTCCTTTCAAGGGGATTTATTATCTATTTGTTTTTGCCTTAGATGTTATGGACTTCTTTGCTTGCTTGCTTCGCTTTTATAGCCTTGATAAAGGAGAAGGCGGCCGGTATGTCTCTCTTCCAAGAGGGCGGCTGGCCCATTTTATAGAATGAAGGGCGGCTGGCCCGTCTCTCTACGGAGGACGGGCGGCTGACCGTTTTGTGGAGTAAAGGGCGGCTGGCCCGTCTCTCTACGGAGGACGGGCGGCTGGCCCGTTTTGTAGAGTGAAGGGCGGCTGGCCCGTTTTGTAGCTGATTGATATTGCGTTGGAGTGTTGTTCCGGACACTCGAACTTTTAGACCAGTTTGTATTTTGCGAATATTCCTGGGTTTAATGCAGTCTTTTGTTGTCGTAGGGGACCGAGCTTGTTCGAATCCCTCTTTCGACTGAACGCTTTTAAGATCTCACATCAGAGCCGGTTTGATACTGCGTTCTCGAGATGTCTTTGACCAGTGTTCCCGTGTCAGGCGCTTTACTGGGTTTAAAGAGTTTACTTTGTGTCCTGTACTATGCAAAGTGTTGGTGAAAGTAAACTAATCAGAACATCGTCTCGAGCGCTTCCTGCAGGATCGCGGGATACAGGTTACGCCCTTCGGATGTTAATCCGGAAATTTGTATAGCGCGCTAGTTTTATCCTCTGTGGATGTTGAAAGAACCATGGTTTAAAAAGATAGTCTTGTTGTGGCCAGCAACAGACGGATTTGTTGGAGAGGACTTAAGTGTTCGGGAGAAGTATCTTGATTGGTTGATGGTCTTTGGATGAGATGCTAAGCCTCGATGTTCATCTGATTTTAAGTTCGAGTTGAAGATGTTTTATGAGATACTAAGTCTCAATGTTCATTTTCCTTGGGGTTTTCTGGATCCATTCGGTTTCTAGATCAAGTTTCAAGATGCTAAGTCTCGATGTTTGTCAGAACGGTGTTTTCAGGAAACTTTTTCAAGCTTTGGATGTGTTATGAGATGCTAAGTCCCAATGTCCATCTTCTTGAAATTTTTGCGAAAATTTGGGAGTGTGTATATACGGACCCACTCCCCCCCTTTTTTAAGGAGAGGGGCAACTGAACTCGTTTTTAAGCGAGCTGCCTACGTACCCTTCGTGAAAAGGGATCAAGTCACCCGTAGTTCCGTTTTTTTTTTTTTTTTTTTTTTTTTTTTTTTTTGTGGCGGGAAGACGGTTAAGTCTTGGTAATGGAGTTGTCCGTCACAGCTCCGCAGTTTCTGCGGTCTTTTCGGCCGTTTTTGTCTTCTCTTGGTCGATTTCAGTCTCCGTGGGCGGAACCTCCGTTTTTTCGAACTTTTCGGTTCTGCTCACTTTCTTTCCCAGTTCGGAGACTTTGTCTTCGTTCTTCCTCTTCGGGTTATCTCTTTGCGGGTTGGTCGGATTCCGGAGCTTGTGTTCCGCCAGAAAACAGATCCGAGCCTCCTTCTGATTTCCCCAAACGGTCTTGATTCCGTTTGGTGTCGGGAACTTCAGGCAGAGATGGTAAGTTGACGGGATTGCTCGCATTGAATTGATCCAGGGAGTTCCCATTATCACATTATAAATCGCGGGGTGGTTTGCCACCGCGAAGTTAACGATTTTCGTGATTCCGCCGGCACGAACTGGGAGCTGGATTGTTCCATCCGTCATTGTGACTTCGCCAGAGAATCCGGTCAGCGACCTCGGATTCGGCTTTATCATCGACGGGTCCACCTTCATCCTTTGAAGTGTCTCTCGAAAAATGACGTCCACCGAACTTCCGGTGTCGATCAAGACTCGGGAGACGTCGTGGTCGTTTATGTCCAACTCCACTACTAAAGGATCGTCGTGAGGTTGGTCGAGGCCTTCGGCGTCTTTCTCGTGGAAGGCGATCCGGTCATCGTTTTCGGTGATCGGTTCCCGCGGGTTTGACTCCTTATCTCCTCTTCTCAGAAACGCCTTTATGGAGGCCACTGTATCTCGGCAGTATTGTGATCCTCCGATGATCATGTGGATTCTCCTGCGGTTGGCGGCGGAGTCGTCTCCGTTTGGTCTCCTTCCTCGTTTGGGGGTATCCTCGTTGGGCCTTTCGGGACGTTCCTGGTTAGGTCGTCCGTCTGGGGCGCCAGCATCTTCTTCGATAGCTCCGAGACTTTCGAGGGTCACTCCGTTTCCGAGCTCCCCGGCTAACAGCTTTGCCGCGAGCCTCCTTCCGACGGTCCTGCAGTTTTCGGTCGAGTGGCCTTTTGTCTTGTGGAAGGTACAGAAGGCGTTCTCGTCGAATCCTGGTCGAGTCCATGTATTCCATGGTCCCTTGCTGCGCTCATTATACGGTCTCTCCGTGTTTATCTGGTAGTTATGCGCTCCGCCCGGGTTGGGTTCTTCATCTCGGTTGGTTCGCCTACTTCTTCTCTCGTTTGGAAAGTTAGAAGGTTGCACCGTGCCTTTGGCGACCGATTTTGACGATTGGTGCTTTCCGGCTGGGACCCTCATGTCTTCCTCGTAGATGACGAAGTTGGAAGCACGGTGGAGAGCATCTTGAATGGTGATTGGCGGGTTCACGGTAATTTCCTTTCGGAAGTTCGAAGTCTTCAGCAAGGACTTCTTTAGGGCGTTGATCGCGGCACTGTTGCTTAGTCCGTCAATTTTTGAGACTATCACCTTAAACCTTTCGATGAAATCTCGGAGGCTTTCTTCGGGTTCCTGCGACAGCGAGTAAAGATCTGCGTCGGACGTTGACTGTCTTATGAACAGCGAGTAATGTTTCAAGAAGGCTGCCGACAATTGTTCGAAACCATCGATTGAATCTCTGTGTAGCCTCGAGAACCATGACAAGGCTGATCCTTTCAGATGTTCCACGAAGAGGAGGCAGAATCCCGCGTCCCTCTCTTCGGGTCTGAATCTAGCCCGTCCCATAGCAATGTGGAAGGCTGTCATGTGGGCCTTCGGATCAGTCGTCCCGTCGTAGAAGGGAATTCGGATTTTTCCCGGGTCAGAGAGTCTGACGCTAGTGATCCTTGAAGTGAACGGGATCTTTTGCGTTTCCTCTAGGACACGGTCGATTTCCGGGGCCGCACTTGTCGCTTTATGGACCTGCGACCTTACCTCCTTCATCTGACTCGTGGTGAGTTCTAGGCGGGCACGGAGCTCATCCAGCTCGTCCCTTCGGCTAGCGGATCGATTAGCTCTGGCCTCTCGTTCCTCCTTCTCCTGCTCTTCGATCCAGCGGAGCTCTTCTTCGTCCGCGTTCAGATCTCCAGCTTCGTCGTCAGTTTCGTTTTCGGCTCTGTTCGTGGTGTCTCTCGGGTTTTCACCGTTAGTCACCGTGGAAGTCGGCCGTTCAATGGTTCGCCCAGTGGCGCTTTTCCGGTACAGCGGGGGTGGTGCTGACGGTTCTCTCCTTGTTCCGACCGGGGTCTGTTCGTCGGGATTCTGACGGCCCGAGGGATCCGCTCGCGGGGTGAAGATAGGGCGTCTTACTCCTAGAGTCCGAGGGGCGTGTGCTGGTTCCTGGGAAGCCGCTCTTTCTCGTGCGGCTGCTCTCTCTTGCCTGTTTTGCCGCTCCGTGATTTTGGCTACCATGTTCCGCAGTTCGGTGATCGCTGCATTCTCCGGGGCGGTGTTGGCCGTTTCCGTGATGACTGGATCTTCGAGTGGCATTCCGTATCTGGCGAGGGCCCTGGGCGAAGTCCCGGGATTTCCGACTGCTCCGTCGGTGGATGTCCCGGCGGCAGTTGTTCCGGTTCTGGCCGCCGATGTGCTAATGGCGGGAAGTCCCATTCCGCTGCTGCTCCGGTCGGTTGGTTGGTGATGTCGTCAGTTCTTCTAGTCATTGTCTTCGTTCGGTATCCTTTTCGTTCTTAGGGTTAAGAATATTTCTCGTCCCCACAGACGGCGCCAAACTGTGAGAGCCGAAACTCACACTGTCAAAACTTATATTTAATGGGGGCTCGGAAATTCTATTTATAAAGAACTAAAGGACCGAAAATGCAAAAAGATGAAAAGGGAGATTTTATTGATATTTTCCGAAAGTACAAAGGAAATTAGCAAAAGCTGAATAGTCTTAAATTGCTAAAACTCCTAATACTCGGATCTGGGATGGATTTAACCTTTACATGAGCGTACATATATATACTGACAATCCTAGGAGGCTAAGACTTCAGATTTCCGATGTGGGACCTTGTCCTTCGCTCCCAGCCGCCGACTTAAGCTTTTTGGGCCCGATTTCCGGCCCGAGAGTCTTCCGTGATCCATCTGCGCATTCTGACCCAAATCTGGCCCGCCGGTGAATAGTGATCCGTGAATAGTAAACCGGTGAATAGTAATCCGAATCTCGGTTTGTGCTTAATTCGATTTTTCGGTTAACTTTGTCTCGGGATGAATAGTGTTTTTAACGGTTTTTCCCGCGTGAATAGTGTTCCGAGAGTTTTATGACTTCCGAGATTTGAACCGCCCGTTTTTTATTTGAACTTCCAGCCGCGGTTTCAGTATTGATGGCCAGCCGCCGGTTCCTTTGGCTTGTATGCTCGGCGACTGGTCCACGGCTGGCTGGACGTTCGTCTCGGTCTTTCGGGGAACGTTTATGGACGTCTTTGGGGTCAGAACATGCAAACGGATGATCTCCGGGTCGGTCCGGGCATTGAGTTACGTTTGACGGTCGGTCGACTGGACGATGTTCGGATGAGGAGTCTCGACTCGAGAAATGATCGTGGACATGTGATGAAGACCGGCGGCTGGGACAAGTGCCAGCCGCCGGCCACGGACGAGGGGAGATCCGGCGGCTGGCCTCATCCCAGCCGCGGCCACGGACGAGGGGAGATCCGGCGGCTGGCTTCATCCCAGCCGCCGGCCACGGACGAAGGGAGATCCGGCGGCTGGCCTCATCCCAGCCGCCGGCCACGGACGAAGGGAGATCCGGCGGCTGGCCTCATCCCAGCCGCGGCCACGGACGAAGGGAGATCCGGCGGCTGGCTTCATCCCAGCCGCCGGCCACGGACGAAGGGAGATCCGGCGGCTGGCCTCATCCCAGCCGCCGGCCACGGACGAAGGGAGATCCGGCGGCTGGCCTCATCCCAGCCGCCGGCCACGGACGAAGGAGATCCGGCGGCTGGCACTTGTCCCAGCCGCCGCCGTTGGTGAAAGAGGACCCGGCGGCCGGCCATGTCCCAGCCGCCGGTTGGCTTCCTTGGACGGATCGTGGGCAGTTTGCCTTAGCTCGTTCGTTCCATGTTCGGGATAGGTTTCATTTGGTCTTGTCCGTCCCATGTTCGGATGAAGAAGACCCGGCGGCTGGCACTCATCCCAGCCGCCGGCCTTGGGTGGAGAAGACCCGGCGGCTGGCACTCATCCCAGCCGCCGGTTCGTGCCTTGGACTGGTCGTGGGCAGTTTGCCTTAGCTTGCCCGTTCCATGTTCGTGATTTGATCTCGACCTTGACTTCTCGTTCCGTCAATCTTCGAGGAGGGGATTTCGACCCCAACAAGGATATTAATGAGTCTCGTTGTTCGGTTCGCCGAGCTGGGGATTCAGTTGGAGGTGGATCACGTTCGAAATTTCTTCTCCTTAAAGAAGACTTGTGCTGCGAATCTCTTTTGCCAAGTTTCTATTCGGCGATACCCGAAGGCGTTTTACACTGGACTTCAAGATCAGTGCAAAGCTTCACGGGATCGGTTTTTCTATGTGAAGTGTAGTTCTCTCTCGATCAGTCCCGACTAAAGCGGTGGGGTCCGGACCACTTGAAGAGAGCCACGTAAGAATTTTGTCTTTTTGTGAAGTTTCTTTTCTATAAATAAGTTGAGTGCTTCTCATAATTTGATATTCTCTTTCAGTTTCTCTTCCTCCTCCTCCCTCGGTGTCTGAACTTTCGTTGACGACGTTGGTAAGAAGAAAATCGATTGGACGGATCCTACACTTTGGGGTCGTTTCCAGGAGGCGAAAGATATTCTTGAAGGGCGGGCTCCTCCAAAAGGTCCAGACTTCGTTGATCCAATGACGACTTATCCCGGAATGGATGGCGTTTGGATGTACCGTTACCAGAAGTACGGAGAAGCTGGACCGTCTGAGCCGGCGGCTGGATTTGAGCCGGGGGCCGGATTTGAGCTGGAGGCCGAGCCTTCTGTTCCGATGCCGTATGAGGGACAAGTTCCTGTTCCCCAAGAATCTGATTGTGCCACTGCGGTCGACAAAGGCAAAGGGGTTGCTAGTGGTTCAGATCGTTCGAGGAAGACCAAGGCTCCTCGAAGGGCCGAGGCTCCCGAGTCTGGTTTGATGTTCGATGCCCGCAAGGCGGCAGAAGGAGACTTGGTTGAATCCGCGAGGCTCGTGGATTATATCGGCGAATCTGCGCCGGTTACTGTTCAGCCGTTTGATCCCTCGGCAGCGTATGTGATACAATATTCCCAAGGAATTGCACTCAAAGGATGGATTGATAGATATGAACTGAGAAGGTTACTAACACTTCACAGAACTGGATGGATATGCCTTCAACCACGAGCTACTAGCCTGGGTTAAGGTGATGTGGATCGAATGGTCTCACAAGGGGTGCGGAATTACCCTTGATATTCCAACTCCAACTATCCTAGGATATGACACACCTAGACAATAGGAAGAGGTTTGTTGATCGGATATGACACACCAAACAACAGGTTTTGTTCAACGAAGAACAGATGAGAATCTCTCTCAAAGGGAGTTTCGAAAACGAAAAGAGTTTGATAAAAAGTTGATTTTTGTTTACAATAGTTTTGGAGATAGATATAGCAAAGGATATTTGGGGATTTCGAAATTAAGAGAAAAATTGAATGAAAATTAAGGCTTGACTCTTCAGTTGAAGAAAAGGACCCTTGACCTTCGAAATTCCTTCAGTTTGTGAATTTGATCCGTCGTTAGGAAGTGGCTCCTAAATCCTTGTTCATGCTTCCTAAAAGTCGATTCGGGAAGACCTCTCAGAATCCGAACACTTCCTTCCCGAATACGAACACTTCCTTCCTGAATCTGGTACTTGTGTAGATCTTCTTAAATCCGAACAGTGGCTTCCAGAATTGAGTCTTGATCAACAAATGGGTGATTTGGAAGTAATCCAATTGCCTCATTAAAAACCTTCTTTGGAAAACCCATGGGGATAAAACCAAAGGAAGGGAAAAAGAGTACAAATAGATCACTTGCCCATTTGCTGATTTCCTTGGACATGATTGAGAACCATAGGTTGATTGAGAACCAAAGGTGTTGACTTGATTGGCATCACACACGTTCATGCAGTCCTTCCAGAATTTGAGCATCAGCTTTCGAATTCGTGTAGGCCTTCCGGAATCAAAACAATAGCTTCCTAGTTTGGGTAGGCCCTCCTGAATTTGAGCAATATGTTCCTTAAAACGAGGTGTAACTCCTCCTGGTTCAAGTTTCTTGGCCCTAAAGTCAGCTGTTGGCTTTGCTTTCAGTTTCTTATCCTTGATGCTTTCCATGATTGTATCATCCCCTCCCTCTTGAAAAGGATTTGTCCTCAAATCCATTTCTCCTACCACAAGAAGAAACGAGTTAGACACAAAGTAAAAGATTAGGGAAACAATCATGTGGAGAAAAGTGAAGAAAAGTGTTGGAATGGGACTTCCTTGGACTATGTGAATCGCTCTCCTTAGGTACTTCCAATTCCAAATTCCAAACTTAAAAGTCATTTGTTTATTCCTCTCTCTTGCTCCCATTGGAGACGTTCCTTTCTGGTCCAAATGCTCATTTGTTCCATGTTCGTCATGCTTATCAACGACTAGGATCATCAGTCCTTTATCAATAATTCTCTGCACCTGTTTATCCTGTGCTTCCACAACTAGAAAACTCACATCAAATGTGCAAAATGAGTAGTTTATCAAAACCTCAATTTGCGCTAGCAATTTTTCATTGCATAAATAGATCAGAATAAATCCCAATTGCATTTCATGATTTTCAAAAACTCTATCACGAATAAGAATGTGATTAGAACTCCAAAAATCAGTGAGTGATCTCAAATCAAGCAAACTCTCAAGATGCCCAAACAAGTTCTCCATGCATAAAACATTCAAAACAAGTTCCAAATGCTTTTTATGAACCTCAAAGATTTTATCAAAAATCAAGAACTGACATGAGCACCAAAAATCCAATAGTGTTCTTAAGACAAGCAAAGCTTTATCAAAACATGAGATGATCATTGTAAATTCAGAAAAGCTTTTTAAAACATGATCAAAAAAATGCTGTTCACAGAAGAGTGTTTCAGAAATTGTAATCAAGTTGAAAACAAATTCAGAAAATTCAGAAACACAAAACTCTTTATTTTTCGGCAAACCAAATCGCTTTTCATCAAGAGTACAAACCCAAACAAACAAATTAGGCTCTTTCCTAAACAAATCAAATTCCTTACAGTGCTTCTTGGAGTAGTCATAAGGGAATGACATAAAGACCGGTTCTGTCACAAAGTCAATCTGATGTTCTGTACCTCGAAGAGGAGGTAATCCATCCGGGTTTTCTTCAGGGAAAACGTCACTAAACTCCTGCAAAAGTTGGTTCAAATCACTTGGAATCTCCAGTGCATTGTCAGAAGAGGTTAGTAAGCTTCCCTTATAGATAAGCAACACCATAGATTGTTTATAAAACAAAGCTTTCTTCGCTCCACCAAGCTTAATGAAAAAGTTAGGACGACTTACCTGAGGTTTAGGAAGGGTGTCCTTAATGTTGAGATCCGGACAACTTAGCTGGGATTTAGGAAGGGTTTCCTTACTGTTCCTTTCCTTGGCCGATTTGATTTCTTCTTTTCCCTTAGCTTTATCTCTGCTCTGCTTCAGCTGGACTTGGTCTTCTTGCACTTCACGTGGTGACAAAGGAACCAGGGTGATATTCTTTTCGATGGGAACAGATTCCTTGACTTGTTCAACCTGTCCTTTCACAAATACTAGAACAACCACATTAAGTGTGCAAAAGAAATACACAAGCAGTTTCTGTGGAGTAAGGACGTCTAGAGGAAGACTAAGATTCCTGGGATCATCATCTAAAGCAGTTTCATAGACCAGTTTGGCATGATGACACACATTGACACAGAAATCTCTTTTTGAACACAAAACAATCAAAGAAGTATCAATGCAAACAAACTGATTGAATTGAGCCCACTTAGAAACCTTTTCAGCATTTTCAAACATCAAGATTCTGCTAGTCCTAAGCAGCTCACGCAGTTTCCTAAACCAATGCTCATTCAGAGAACAATCAGATGCACACATTTCCTGAAATGATCTAAATTCACACAAAGCTTTTTCAGAAAACATGAACACTTCCTTCAGCCTAGAAAATCTTTTATCAAAAACGTTTTCCTTCCATGTCAAGTTTGTCTCACCAAGTTTTTGAATCCACAAATCCTCACAGAAAAAGATTTCACAGATTTCTCCAAAGGATTTCAAAACAAGACTAGAATCACACACTTTTTCAAACCAAAAACTGTTTTGCTTAAAGATCTTATCATGCTGAAACCTTTGAAAAGATTGAATCCCTGTTTCTGAGACAAGTTTTTCATTGTCAAAATCCTCCAAGTTTTCAAAACCAAATCGTTTGTGATAAGCTCTAAACTCAGGAAAAATTTCAGCAAATGAAAACTCTGTTTTTGCTCTAAATGGCTCAAAGGTTTTCTCACTCAAAGAAAATTCAATTGGACAAACAAGGCCACGAAATTCATCAATCAAAACACAGTTTGGCCTAGATAAATTCCCAGATTTAAGTGTTTCAAAAGACTGAATCATTTTATCAAAAACAAATTCAGAAACACAAAATTCTTTCACATTTTCTAAGCCAAAGCATTTTTCTTCATGAGGAGTAACTAGAACAAACAAGCTACGAAAATTATTATTCACACCAATTCCCTTACAGTGCTGGATGCAGTTTTCACCAAGGAATGAGTGAAAAGGTGGTTTTGGTACAAGACTAGCTTTTTCCTCCAAGACATCTTCATGTGGCAAACCCTCTTGTGATTTTTCTGCATAGCTTTCTTCTTGGACCTGTGAAATAAAACCAATGCAACTCGGCAGCTCCGGTTTAAGACAGGTAAGTTCTTCACAAGTTTGTTCATTTTCAAGCACATAATAAAATTCAGAAGAAGGAGAATTAAACTTATCCTCACAAGATGTCAGGCACTGATCTTCTTCATTCTCATCAAAGATTGGCAAAACATCTAAGAATTCTTCCTTCTCTTCAGGGATGCTATCAGCTTCTTCATCAAACACAATAGGCACATCCTCTAGCTCATTGAGGTCCTGGCTGTTGTATTCTCTTGAGTTGGATACTCTGTCTTTGGGTTCTGCACTGATGAAAATCTGTTGGTTAGCTCCAGTATTAGTTGATGGGTGTGAGCTTGTGCTCTCCCTCTTTCTCTTACTCACGGCCTTAAGTGTTTTCATCATTTGCTTCTCAAAGTTTTCACAAAACACTTGGCTGTCAAACCGGTTTTGAAACCTCCTTTGTCCACCATGGTTGTGATCTTGATCTGCTTCTTCTCTGGTCGGTTTGGGTTGCTCTCTGCCTCTACAGTTGGGCTTCTCATGTGACCTCCTTAGGCGTGGCTCTTCCTTCACAAAACCAAACTTGTCAAAAGCAAACTGTTTCTTATTTCTAAAAATCGGTTGCTCACTATCAAACAAGGTTTTAGAAGTGGATTTGAAAACGCCTTTGTGTGGGATCTTCTCATGGCTAGATTTCTTCTGAAGACCAAACATCTTAACCCTGCAAACACTAACAAACACGATTAGAAGCAAAAGCTTTCTTCAGAAGCGTTTTCAGGCAGCCTTTCCTAAATCGCAACTGTATCTTCCCAAACTGTTTCTCTCTTTGTGTTTATCACTCAATGATCTCTCAAAGGTTCTAAGGGAACAAAACCCGATCAAACCCAGTGAATCAACCAATCAACAAACGGATTTGAAGAAGGAAGATAGACAGATTGCAAGATTTTTTTTTTGGCTAGAGATTAACCAAGCCCTCCTATATGATCAATACTCTTTCTTTTCTTTTTTTTTTTGATTTTGGGAATCAATTTTTTTTTTGAATCGATTTCTTTTTCTTTTCCCTTTTTTTTGATCTAGGATTGAGGCTGGCTCAACTAGCAAACAGATAGACAGAAAAGAAATCGATGGAAGAAAGAAAAGAAATTTGATGGAAGATGAGAAAGATGGAGTTAGAAAAACGATACCAATCCTTCAAGTGTGCTCTGATACCACATGATACAATATTCCCAAGGAATTGCACTCAAAGGATGGATTGATAGATATGAACTGAGAAGGTTACTAACACTTCACAGAACTGGATGGATATGCCTTCAACCACGAGCTACTAGCCTGGGTTAAGGTGATGTGGATCGAATGGTCTCACAAGGGGTGCGGAATTACCCTTGATATTCCAACTCCAACTATCCTAGGATATGACACACCTAGACAATAGGAAGAGGTTTGTTGATCGGATATGACACACCAAACAACAGGTTTTGTTCAACGAAGAACAGATGAGAATCTCTCTCAAAGGGAGTTTCGAAAACGAAATGAGTTTGATAAAAAGTTGATTGTTGTTTACAATAGTTTTGGAGATAGATATAGCAAAGGATATTTGGGGATTTCGAAATTAAGAGAAAAATTGAATGAAAATTAAGGCTTGACTCTTCAGTTGAAGAAAAGGACCCTTGACCTTCGAAATTCCTTCAGTTTGTGAATTTGATCCGTCGTTAGGAAGTGGCTCCTAAATCCTTGTTCATGCTTCCTAAAAGTCGATTCGGGAAGACCTCTCAGAATCCGAACACTTCCTTCCCGAATACGAATACTTCCTTCCTGAATCTGGTACTTGTGTAGATCTTCTTAAATCCGAACAATGGCTTCCAGAATTGAGTCTTGATCAACAAATGGGTGATTTGGAAGTAATCCAATTGCCTCATTAAAAACCTTCTTTGGAAAACCCATGGGGATAAAACCAAAGGAAGGGAAAAAGAGTACAAATAGATCACTTGCCCATTTGCTGATTTCCTTGGACATGATTGAGAACCATAGGTTGATTGAGAACCAAAGGTGTTGACTTGATTGGCATCACACACGTTCATGCAGTCCTTCCAGAATTTGAGCATCAGCATTCGAATTCGTGTAGGCCTTCCGGAATCAAAACAATAGCTTCCTAGTTTGGGTAGGCCCTCCTGAATTTGAGCAATATGTTCCTTAAAACGAGGTGTAACTCCTCCTGGTTCAAGTTTCTTGGCCCTAAAGTCAGCTGTTGGCTTTGCTTCCAGTTTCTTATCCTTGATGCTTTCCATGATTGTATCAGTATGGGGATTTATCTTCTGGCCTTGTGATGTTATCTTCTTGCTTGGTTGCTTTCGATATGAGTTTGCTCTTCTCTTCACTTCGCTTATAGAATACTCGTCTTGTTTTGATTCAGATCGCCACTCGGGCGCATGCGACCGGGCTCGAACTCGGGGCCACGGCAAAAGAGTCCCGGAAGAAGGACAAAAAGATTAGAAATCTGGAAGTCCGACTCAAAAGTGCGAAAAAGAAGGCCCAAAGGCTTGAATCTGCAGCTTCCACGGAGGTGCAGGCTCTTAAAGATGAGCTCAAGGAGGCCAAGCATGAGATGGATAAGGCATTGAAATGCTGCCAATGGGAGGCTGCGGAGAAATTCCATCTTCGCGTCGAGAGTGCGAGGGCTGCCTCAGCTCCGCTGCGTCAGGCCAGGTTTGGCGAGGCTGCTCTGACCGAGGTCAGCTCGAACCTGGTGATGGTCCGGGATATTAAATCCAGGAAGAAGAAGGTTGAAGAAGAGGAGGCCAAGTTGGAATCTGCATTAGCGGAGCTCAAAGGAAAAGGTTGGGTAGGCTCTTTTGACCGGGCTATTTCTGAGTTTCACGGTTTTTGTAGCCAACTCCCCTGTTTCTCCGTATCAGTCTCCGGGTGCAGACGTCCAGGACATGGCTGAAGCTGGCGGTACTCCACTCGTCTAGCATGATTAGGCTTTTGCTTATTGTACTTGCATTTCTGTTGTTGTTTTCGGGTTGCTGGAGTCCCCGATGCATTTGCTTCTTTTGAACTTACTTGATTGTTTGATTTTACCTTTTATGGATATCATTTCATCATTCAGTTATATTTGCTTCGACGTTGATGGCTTTGGCTCAAGCTTTGAAACCGGTGTATCATTTTAGATACTATTCGGATTTTAGTTCTCGTCGGGATTATTAGACCGTTCTTGACATATCCCGGAATAGATGGCGTTTGGATGTACCGTTACCAGAAGTACGGAGAGGCTGGTCCGTCTGAGCCGGCGGCTGCATTTGAGCCGGCGGCCGGATTTGAGCTGGAGGCCGAGCCTTCTGTTCCGATGCCGTCTGAGGGACAAGTTCCTGTTCCCCAGGAATCTGATCGTGCCGCTGCGGCCGACAAAGGCAAAGGGGTTGCTAGTGGTTCGGATCGTTCTAGGAAGATCAAGGCTCCTCGAAGGGTCGAGGCTCCCGAGTCCGGTTTGATGTTCGATGCCCGCAAGGCGGCAGAAGGAAACTTGGTTGAATCCGCGAGGCTCGTGGATTATATCGGCGAATCTACCCCGGCTACTGTTCGGCCGTTTGATCCCTCGGCAGCGTATGGGGATTTATCTTCCGGCCTTGTGATTGTATCTTCTTGCTTGGTTGCTTTCGATATGAGTTTGCTCTTCTCTTCACTTCGCTTATCGAATACTCGTCTTGTTTTGATTCAGATCGCCACTCGGGCGTATGCGACCCGGCTCAAACTCGAGGCCACGACAAAAGAGTCCCGGAAGAAGGACGAAAAGATTAGAAATCTGGAGGTCCGGCTCAAAAGAGAGGAAAAGAAGGCCCATAGGCTTGAATCTGCAGCTTCCGCAGAGGTGCAGGCTCTTAAAGACGAGCTCAAGGAGGCCAAGCGTGAGATTGATAAGGCTGTGAAATGCTGCCAATGGGAGGCTGCGGAGAAATTCCATCTTCGCGTCGAGAGTGCGAGGGCTGCCTTAGCTCCGCTGCGTCAGGCCAGGTTTGGCGAGGCTGCTCTGACCGAGGTCGGCTCGAACCTGGTGATGGTCCGGGGTATTAAATCCGGGAAGAAGAAGGTTGAAGAAGAGGAGGCCGAGTTGGAATCTGCATTGGCGGAGATCAAAGGAAAAGGTTGGGTAGGCTCTTTTGACCGGGCTAATTATGAGTTTGACGGTTTTTTGGCCTACTCCCCTGTTTCTCCGCATCAGTCTCCGGGTGCAGAAGTCCAGGACATGGCTGAAGCTGGCGCTACTCCTCTCGTCGAGCATTATTAGGCTTTTGCTTATTGTACTTGCATTTCTGTTGTTGTTTTCGGGTTGCTGGAGTCCCCGATGTATTTGCTTCTTTTGAACTTACTTGATTGTTTGATTTTCCCTTTTATGGATATCATTTCATCATTCAGTTATATTTGCTTCGACGTGCTTTGGATCAAGCTTTGAAACCGGTGTATCATTTTAGATACTATTCGGATTTTAGTTCTTGTCGGGATTATTAGACCGTTCCTGACTCTGTCCTTCGGCTCCGGACTTGAGTTGTAAAGCCAGCATATCGTTTCAGATATTTTCTGGATTTTGGTTGAGGCTGCCGAATCCTCGCTTGTCTTCGCTGGATCCTTCGGACCTCTTATCTTGTCTGCTTGTATTTTCTATGGTGCGTTGGAGATGCTTTTCCTGGGCATTCCGAACTTAAGGAACCAGTGTACCGTTGCGGATACTATCTGGGTTTAGATTTTTCGTCCGGATCCGTTCTCGATTTCGCTGGACCCTTGATCCATTTTTGTTCCTACTTGGTTATTCGACTTTCCTTCCATGGATATTCTTTTAACTCTTTCGGTTATGTTTGACTTGTTCTTTGGACTTGTGCTTTGAATATTGCGTTGGAAATGCTTTTCCGGGCACTCCGACCTTTCTGACCAGGGTTCTTGGATTGCGGATGTCTCCTGGGTTTAATGCTTGTTTTCGGTGTCGCGGGGAACTGAGTTCGCTTGAATCCCTCTTTCGACGGAATGCTTTTAAGATCTCGCATCAGAGCCGGTTTGATACCGCGTTCTCAAGATGTCTTAGACCAGCTTTCCATGTCAGGCGCATTACTGGGTTTAGCGAGTTTACTTCGTGGTTTACACCTCGCACTATTTGCCTATGCTAAGTGTTCTTGAAGATAAGCTAATCAGAACATCGTCTTGACGCTTCCCGCATTCCCGATCGGGTTACGCCTTCCGGATGTTAGTCCAAAAATTTGTATAGTGCGCTACTTCTATCCGCTGCGGGATGTCGAAAGAACCATGGTTGAAAAATAATAGTCTTGTTGTGGCCAGCAATAGACGTGTTCGTTTGGAAGGATTTGAATACTTGAGAGATATTTTTGATATCTCAATCGTTGGGTAGTCCCGAGATGCTAAGTCCCGATGTTTATTCGGGTTCGTTTCTCGGGGATCGAGTTCTAGACGTGTTATGTGATGCCAGGTCTCAATGTCCGTCACTTCGGATCTTTCTGGATTATCTGTTTCTCTGGACGGGTTACAAGTTGCTAAGTCCCGATTTTCGTACGGATCGGTATTTTCGGGAGATTTTTCGAGTTTTTGGAAGTGTTATTAGATGCTAAGTCTCAATGTCCGTCACCTCGGATCTCTCTGGTCTCTTTGTTTCTCCGGACGGGTTACACGATGCTAAGTCCCGATTTTCATTTGGATCGGTATTTTCGGGATATTTTTCGAGTTTTTGGACGTGTTATGAGATGCTAAGTCTAAATGTCTGTCACCTCGGATCTTTCTGGTCTTTGTTTCTCCGGACGGGTTACAAGATGCTAAGTCTCAATTTTCATTCGGATCGGTATTTTCGGGAAATTTTTCGAGTTTTTGGACATGTTATGAGATGCTAAGTCTCAATGTCTGTCACCTCGGATCTTTCTGGTCTCTTTGTTTCTCCGGACGGGTTACAAGATGCTAGGTCCCGATTTTCGTCCGCATCGGTATTTCCGAGAAATTCTTCGAGTTTTTGATGTGTTATGATATATGTGAGAGCCGAAACTCACACTGTCAAAACTTATATTTAGAGGGGGCTCGAAAATTCTATTTATAAAGAACTAAAGGACCGAAAATGCAAAAGAGAGATTTTTATTGATATTTACCGAAAGTACAAGGGAAATTAGCAAAAGCTGAATAGTCTTAAATTGCTAAAACTCCTAATACTCGGATCTGGGATGGGATTAACCCTTACATGAGCGTACATATATATACTGACAATCCTAGGAGGCTAAGACTTCAGATTTTCGATGTGGGACCTTGTCTTTCCTCCCCAGCCGCCGACCTAAGCTTTTTGGGCCCGATATCCGGCCCGAGAGTCTTCCGTCATCCATCCGCGCATTCTGACACAAATCCGGCCCGCCGATGAATAGTGAACCGATGAATAGTAATCCGAATCTCGGTTTAAGCTCAATTCGATTTTTCGGTTAACTTTGTCTCGCGATGAATAGTGTTTTTTCAATGGTTTTTCTCGTGTGAACAGTGTCCCAAGCGTTTTACGACTTCTGAGATTTGAACCGCCCGTTTTTGTTTGAACTTCCAGCCGCCGGTTTCGGTATTGATGGCCAGCCGCCGGTTCCTTTGGGCCGTGTGCTCGGCGACTGGTCCATGGACGGCTGAACGTTTGTCACGGTCTTTCGGGGAATGTTATGGACGTTTTTGGAATCAAGACATGCAAACGGATAGTCTTCGAGTCGGTTCGGGCTTAGAGTTATGTTCGACGGTCGGTCGACTGGACGATGTTCAGACAATGAGACTTGACTGAGAAATGAACGTGAGTATAAGATGAAGACCCGGCGGCTGGCCTTATCCCAGCCGCCGGTTGGTGTATCATGAATACCCGACGGCTGGCCTCATCCCAGCCGCCGGCCATGGACGATGAAGACCCGGCGGCTGGCACTTATCCCAGCCGCCGGCCATGGACGATGAAGACCCGGCGGCTGGCACTTATCTCAGCCGCCGGCCGTGGGTGAAGGAAGACCCGGCGGCTGGCACTTATCCCAGCCGCCGGTTGGTGTATCATGAATACCCGACGGCTGGCCTCATCCCAGCCGCCGGCCATGGACGATGAAGACCCGGCGGCTGGCACTATCCCAGCCGCCGGCCATGGACGATGAAGACCCGGCGGCTGGCACTTATCTCAGCCGCCGGCCGTGGGTGAAGGAAGACCCGGCGGCTGGCACTTATCCCAGCCGCCGGCCATGGACGATGAAGACCCGGCGGCTGGCACTTATCCCAGCCGTCGGCCGTGGGTGAAGGAAGACCCGGCGGCTGGCACTTATCCCAGCCGCCGGCCATGGACGATGAAGACCCGGCAGCTGGCACTTATCCTAGCCGCCGGCCTTGGATGAAGAAGACCCGGCGGCTGGCACTTATCCCAGCCGCCGGCCGTGGACAATGAAGACCCGGCGGCTAGCACTTATCCCAGCCGCCGGCTGATGTCTTGGACGGTTCGTGGGCAGTTTGCCTTAGCTCTTCCGTTCCATGTTTCGGGATAAGTTCCATTTGATCTCGTCCTTGACTTCTCGTTCCGTCAATCTTCGAGGAGGGGATTTCGACCCCAACAATATACTAAGTCTCAATGTTCATCATATCGAAATTTTTTTGAAAATTTGGGAGTATATGTATATACGGACCTACTCCCCCCCTCCCCCCCTTTTTATGGAGGGGCAACTGAACTCAATTTTTAAGCGAGCTCCCTACGTACCCTTCTTGAAAAGGGATCAAGTCACCCGTAGTTCCGTTTTTTTTTTTTTTTGGTAGCGACTTGAAGACGGCTAAGTTTTTGCCATGGAACCGGCCGTTGTGGCTTCGACGGTTTTTGTGTCTTTTTCTTCGGTAGTTTTCGTTTCTTCTTTGGAGGTTTTAGCTTCTGTGGGTGGAACCTCCGTTTTTTCAAACTGCTCGGTCCTGCTTACTTTTTTTCACAACTTGGGGACTTCATCTTCCTTCTTTCTTTTCGTGTTTTCCCTCTGCGGGACCGTCGGATTCCAGAGCTTGTGTTCTGCCAGAAAACAGATACGTGCCTCCTTCTGATTTCCCCAGACGGTCTTGATTCCGTTCGGCGTCAGGAATTTTAGGCAAAGATGATAGGTTGACAGGATTGCTCGCATTGAGTTGATCCACGGGGTTCCCATTATTACGTTATAAATCGCGGGGTGGTTTGCCGCCCTCGAAGTTAACGATCTTTGTGATTCCACCGACGCGAACTGGGAGCTGGATTGTCCCGTCTGTCATTGTGACTTCACCGGAGAACCCGGTTAGTGATCTTGGATTGGGTTTTATCATGGACGGATCCACCTTCATCCTTTGGGGCGTCTCCCGAAAAATGACGTCTACCGAACTTCCGGTGTCGATCAAGACCTGAGAGACATCGTGGTCGTTGATGTCCAGCTCCACTACCAATGGGTCGTCATGGGGTTGATCGAGACATTCGGCGTCTTTTTCGTGAAAGGCGATCCGGTCCTCGTTCTCGGTGATTGGCTCCCGCGGGTTAGATTCTTTGTCTCTTTTCATCAGGAATGCCCTTATGGAAGCCTCCGTGTCTGGACAGTATTGGGATCCTCCGATGATCATATGGATCCTCCTTCGGTTCGCGGCGGTGTCGTCGCCGTTTGGTCTCCTTCCCCGCTTTGGCGTTTCCTCAGTGGGCCCCTCGGGACGTTCCTGATTGGGTCGTCCGCCCGGGGTGCCCGCATCTTCTTCAGGCTTTCTAACGTTATCCCGTTTCCGAGCTTCCGGCCAAAATTTTTGCCGCAAGTCTTCTTCCCAAAATTTTTGGTCGAGTGGCCTTTGGCTTTATGTAAAGTGCAGAAGGAATTTTCGTCGTATCCCAAACCGGTCCACGTATTCCACGATCCTCTGCTGCATCCGTCAGATGGTCTTTCGGGGTTTATCTGATAATTGTGCGCTCCAACCGCGTTGGATTCCTCGTCTCTCCCGCTTCGTCTACTTCTCCTCTCGTTCGGAATGTTAGAATGTTATGCCGAACCTTTGGCGACCAACTTTGACGATTGGTGCTTTCCGGTCGGGGCCCTCTTGTCTTCCTCGTAGATTACGAAGTTAGAAGCGCGGTGGAGAGCATCTTGGATCGTTACCGGCGGGTTTACGGTGATTTACTTTCGGAAGCTAGAAGACTTCAGTAAGGATTTCTTCAAGGTATTTATAGCGGCACCATCGCTTAGTCCGTCGATCTGGGACACAATCACATTGAACCTTTCGGTAAAATCTCGAAGGCTTTCTTCCGGTCCTTGTGACAACGAGTAGAGATCCGCATCGGATGTTAACTGGCTGATGAACAGCAAGTAGTGCTTCAAGAAGGCTGACGATAACTGCTCGAAGTCGTTGATCGAGTCCTTCTCCAGCCGCGAGAACCATGACAGGGACGCCCCCTTTAGGTGTTCTACGATCAAGAGGCAGTATCCAGCGTCCTTTTCGTCGGGTTTGAACTAGGTCCGGTGCATCGCGATATGGAAGGCTGTCATATGGGCCTTTGGATCCGTTGTCCCGTCGTAAAAAGGGATTCGAATCTTGTCAGGATCCAGGACTCTGACGTTGGTGATCTTCGAGGTAAACGGGATCCTTTGGGTCTCCTCCAAAACTCGGTCAATTTCGGGAGCTGAGCTTGTCGCTTTATGGACCTGCGATCTTACTTCCTTCATTTGACTCGCCGTGAATTCCAGTCGGGCGCGGAGTTCGTCCATCTCGCTTCTTCGGATAGCGGATCGGTTCCCTCGGTTCGCCCGTTCCGCCTTCTCTTGCTCCCTTATCCAGCGAAGCTCTTCTTCGTCCGCTGTCGGGTCTCTATCTTCGTCGTCGGTCTCGCTTTCTTCTTGACCGGCTACGTTTGTGGCGTCTTCTCCGTCTGCGCCGTTAGTCACCGTCGAGGCTGGCAGTTCGGCGGTCTGCCTAGTCGCGCTTTTTCGGTGCAGAGGAGGCGGTGCCGACAGTTCTCTCCTCGTTCCGATGGAGTCTGCTCGTTGCGGTTCTGCCTCCCTGATGAATCGGCTCGCGGGGTGAAATTGAGGTGTCTTGCTCCGAAAGTCTGGGGCCCGCACGCCAGCTCTTGGGAAGCCGCTCTCTCCTGCGCGGCCGCTCTTTCTTGCCTGTTTTGTCGCTCCGCGAGTTCGGCTATCATGTTTCTTAACTCACCGATGGCTGAGATATTCTGGGCTAGCCCGGAGGGATCGGCACCGATTACTTCCATTATGACTGGGTCTCTTGTAGGCATTCCGAATCTGGTTAGCACGTTGGGGGGGTCCCGGTCGTCCCAGTTCCGACTGCTCCGGCTGCGGATGTTCCGGCGGCATTCGTTCCGGTTCCGGCCGCGAATGTACCGATGACGGGAGCTCCTATTCCTGCTGCTCCTGTTCCTGCTGCTCCGGCCGGTTGGTTAATGATATCGTCGGTTCTTCTGGTCATCGTCTTTTTTCTGTATCCTTTCGTTCTAAGGGTTAAGAATATTTCTCGTCCCCACAGACGGTGCCTTATACACGAGTTTTAAACCCTTTTTTCCTACTGCAAGTGCACAACATACGAAGTAGTATTTAGGGGTCGATCCCACGAAGACCTGTTTTCACACTTTGATCTAATGAGCTAAATCAAAAGCTAAGACAATTCAAATATGTTTTTGGTTTTTGTAGATAGCAATAATAAAAGCGAAATCGGTTGTAAAGATTATATTAAACAAGCGTTAGGTCAAGGAATATCGCAGGAGATTCAGAGCAACGGATCAAACAACTATTCAGGCAATGATTAAGCACAAGTCTAGAACTCAAACATAAAGATAATATCAATCCACTGTTGTGGTATCAATAACTTTGTCTAGCGACCTAGAAATCCTAACTGTCGTTGGTACTAGAAATCGTAAACATTAAGGATAGGTTCGATTTGTTCACAATTCTCCACTACATCTACTGTCGTAGGTAATGAATAAATTGCTCACCAATGTTTATTCTAGCAACCTAGCAACTGTCGTTGTCTAAATTAACCTAAGATCATAAATTAAGCGGCCAGTTTAACTCAAGCAATAAGATCAACAAGGATGAAGACTATCAATTCTATTTAGCCTATTTGTGTTTAATCCTTTAGCTCATGAATTCCTTTGACAAACCTTAACCTAACTAAGAAATCTACTCAGACATAATTAAAGAAGAAGAAAACAAAGAGATTATAGAGTTCATCATAAAAGCTTGAATAAATAATGAAAGCTGAAAATAACTAAATAAAACTTAATTAAAGCATAAATATAAGAACTGAAAGTAAAACTTAATTAAAGCATAAATATAAGAACTGAAAGTAAAACTTAATTAAAGCATAAATGTTCAAAGCTTAAAAGAAACTAATAAGAACTTAATAAAAACATAAACATTAAAGCTTAAAAGAGAGAATGAGCAATGCTTTGAAGCTAGAGAAGAGTGGGAGAAGAAGATGGTGTGTTTTGAAACATCAAGAGTGAGTTCTATATATAGGCCAAGGTGTAGGGGAGTAGGTAGGACGGGGAACGGTCGTTCTGATGGGAGAACGATCGTTCTCCATGGTCGATTGTAGTAGGTGAAGTAGGTGAAGTGGGGAACGATCGTTCTAAGTGGAGAACGGTCGTTCCGTGCATGGTTGTTGGTGGAGTAGGTGAGATGGGGAACGAGCACATGGGAGAGAACGGTCGATCTTCCGTTTTTGTCGGCAGGGTAGGTGAGTGTGGGAACGGTCGTTCTGGAAAGGAACGGTCGCTCCTTTGCTTGACCAGAACGATCGTTCTTCTTCAGAACGGTCGTTCACTTGTGTTTGGTCCTTTTCTCGTTTTTCCGTCTTAACTTGACTCGAACATGTCCGTAAACGCCAAACTCCTTTGGAACTCCATAAAATCTGTAAAAGACTCGAAAAACTAATGAAAGATGCAAATCAAAACTCAAACCGAATACTAAAAACGAATCAAAATACGTTAAAAACACATAATATCACCTCTCCCCAACTAAAACCTTTGCTTGTCCCAAAGCAAAACTAGAGATTTTACAAAGAGGAGAGGTTTGAAAAACATGTGAAACTCGTAAAACTTATAGGACCATACTCTAAATCAATTGCTCGTAAACCGCATTCGCAAAGTTCAGATCAAACCGTACTTCATTGTACTTCTCCATAACCGTAGTAAATAAATGAAATCTCATGATCAAGCAGAACTCAATATTTAACATTCATTAAGAGATGCGTGTATTCTCACAAAGGGAATATCTAACACGTTATGGTCTAGGTATCAAGGTTGGTATTTGGTGGCTCAAGTGTTTCGGTTTCTTTTAGCAGTATAAACGGATACAAATCATTATGCAAAATCACAGTGAGACACGGACCAATTAGGAGGTACACAACTCTCCTTAACTCTAATCCTTCTACCCTTATTTAACAAAGTCACAAACAAGAACATGATTTCTTTTAACGTTTCATGAAATTTAAAGATATTACCTTGACGACTTTCCCGGTTCCTTCTGTTTTATTTTTATTTTTATTTTATTCTCTTTTTCTTTTTCTTTTTCTTTTTTTTATATATATATATATATTTTTTTTTTATATCGGAGAATGGAACCGGTTAGTCTCTAAGATCTGCATCAAAAGAATTTCAACAATGTAAGCTTATTTCTTGAATGTGAATAAAATCTTCTACCCATTAAAAGTTCATTCTCTTTTGAAACGAAAATTTTCGATGAATATATTAAAAAAGAGATCACATTTCTAGACACATCCCATGAGTTTAATCAGAAAGAGACCACCTATCCTAGACACAGTCCTAAAGAAAAGTTGTGTCGGTCTGTATACTCCATAGTTTTTGCACATGAATGCAAATGACAGTAAACGAAAATAAGTGGGTTTCAACATGGAAATGGTAAGGGTGTGGTACTAGACTAAGGATTAGTTTAGCCATTTGGAGTTAGCAAAGATTGGTAGAAATGATGTAAAGAAAACTCCAAATGTAAAATCCAATACATGATTTATCAACCCCCTAAGTGAGATAAATTAAATCCATATTAAGTTCCGATAATTCTATTAAGTTCAGATGATTTGAGAAATTCACTAAATGATCAAGTTATGGATTTTTCTGCGTTTCCAAACTATCCTCAAACAATGCTAAGCAGTCGTAAGGCAATGACATCGAACATGTTGCAATTCCAAAAAGTTAACAAATTCACACAATGTTTTGACTCGATAATTTTTTTTTTTTTTTTTAAACTGAGACAACGAAAACCAAAACCAAAAATTAGTATCAAAAGAAAATAAAATAAAAGATAGATACACTTACCGGTGGGTTGCCTCCCACCAAGCGCTTGGTTTAAGTCATTAGCTTGACTTTTGAGCACAAGCGCTAATCATGAGAATCAAAAGGCTGAGCCAATGCACCTTTAGTCCTTCTCTTATTGGGACAAGAAACAAAGTGCGCAAAAAGGCATACAATTGTCCAAAGGAAATAGACAATATTCTCATCAAGGAAGTTTACTACAAATGTAGCGTGTATCTTCAAATATTCCTTGACAGTGAGATGTTGTTGAGAATCAAATTCATTCGATGGAAAGATATAATCAACTTTAGCTTCAAACGAGTTTGTCACAAAATAGTCAACTTTATCTCCATCAATCTTATAAAATACCACATTCTCATTCTCATCATCATTCTCAACCTTAGGGTTCTCTATCTCATCCAAGATCTTATCTAAACCAAATTCATCCCCTAGGTCAGATTTTTCAAGAAGCGATCTAGATTCCTCTAGCATTAAAGAGTTAAGCTCGAGATTATGATCATTCAAAACACAAAGATAACAAGTATTAAAACATATTTCATGATAATCTCTAGCAAACTTTTCTATTCTTAAGGCATCTAGTCTTTGAGTCTCACATATCAAACCATAGCATTCATCAATGAGTATGGAGGAAGGTGAATCATAAGCTACATCTCCAATAGAAGGCATGTGACTATCCTCAAAATCTTGAAATTCAAAGGCTAAATCGGATGTACCTTGTAATTGGAATGGTGGAACCCAATATACTACCTCCTTAAGTGACTGGGCTACCATTATCTCATCAAACGTAAGCTCTCTTCCTTCTAGTACTGCCCGATGTGACATGAGGTTCATCTGGATCATTACTGCTAGGTCACTCCTTGTCATCATTGGATTTTCCACACAAAGCTTATCCAACTCCACTCTTTGTTCTGGCGTAAGTATGTTCTCATCAAAAGACTCATCTTGAATGTATTCTTCAAACGTGTCCTCCGCTTCTTGTGGCCAATCATTGTAGTCCATGGCCATCAAAGTTAGTAAAAGTTAGTGTCTTAGACTAGAAATTTCGCCGAAAACCAAAGGTGAAAATTTGGTCCCCGGCAACGGCGCCAAAAACTTGATACACGAGTTTTAAACCCTTTTTCCTACTGCAAGTGCACAGCATACGAAGTAGTATTTAGGGGTCGATCCCGACGAAGACCAGTTTTCACACTTTGATCTAATGAGCTAAATCAAAAGCTAAGACAATTCAAATATGTTTTTGGTTTTTGTAGATAGCAATAATAAAAGCGAAATCGGTTGTAAATATTATATTAAAAAAGCGTTAGGTCAAGGAATATCGTAGGAGATTCAGAGCAACGGATCAAACAACTATTCAGGCAATGATTAAGCACAAGTCTAGAACACAAACATAAAGATAATATCAATCCACTGTCGTGGTATCAATAACTTTGTCTAGCGACCTAGAAATCCTAACTGTCGTTGGTACTAGAAATCGCAAACAAGCATTAAGGATAGGTTCGATTTGTTCACAATTCTCCACTACATCTACTGTCGTAGGTAATGAATAAATTGCTCACCAATGTTTATTCTAGCAACCTAGCAACTGTCGTTGTCTAAATTAACCTAAGATCATAAATTAAGCGGCCAGTTTAACTCAAGCAATAAGATCAACAAGGATGAAGACTATCAATTCTATTTAGCCTATTTGTGTTTAATCCTTTAGCTCATGAATTCCTTTGACAAACCTTAACCTAACTAAGAAATCTACTCAGACATAATTAAAGAAGAAGAAAACAAAGAGATTATAGAGTTCATCATAAAAGTTTGAATAGATAATGAAAGCTGAAAATAACTAAATAAAACTTAATTAAAGCATAAATATAAGAATTGAAAGTAAAACTTAATTAAAGCATAAATATAAGAACTGAAAGTAAAACTTAATTAAAGCATAAATGTTTAAAGCTTAAAAGAAACTAATAAGAACTTAATAAAAACATAAACATTAAAGCTTAAAAGAGAGAAGGAGCAATGCTTTGAAGCTAGAGAAGAGTGGGAGAAGAAGATGGTGTGTTTTGAAACATCAAGAGTGAGTTCTATATATAGGCCAAGGTGTAGGGGAGTAGGTAGGACGGGGAACGGTCGTTCTGATGGGAGAACGATCGTTCTCCATGGTCGATCGTAGTAGGTGAAGTGGGGAACGATCGTTCTAGGTGGAGAACGGTCGTTCCGTGCATGGTTGTTGGTGGAGTAGGTGAGATGGGGAACGAGCACATGGGAGAGAACGGTCGATCTTCTATTTTTGTCGGCAGGGTAGGTGAGTGTGGGAACGGTCGTTCTGGAAAGGAACGGTCGTTCCTTTGCTTGACCAGAACGATCGTTCTTCTTCAGAACAGTCGTTCACTTGTGTTTGGTCCTTTTCTCGTTTTTCCGTCTTAACTTGACTCGAACATGTCCGTAAACGCCAAACTCCTTCGGAACTCCATAAAATCTGTAAAAGACTCGAAACAATAGAAAAGACTCGAAAAACTAATGAAATATGCAAATCAAAACTCAAACCGAATACTAAAAACGAATCAAAATACGTTAAAAACACATAATATCAGTGCCAAACTGTGAGAGCAGAAAATTCTATTTTAAAAGAACTCAAGGACAGAAAATGTAAAAAGATGATTTTATTAGATAATATTCCGGAAGTACAAGAATAATTAGCAAAACCTGAAAAGTCTTATATTGCTAAAACTCCTAATACTCGGATTTGGGATGGTATGAACCTAGTACAAGCATCTATATTTATACTAGGAGACCTAGGAGGCTAAAACTCTTTCTGGGCGATGTGGGACTTTGTTCCTTCCTTCCAGCCGCCGACTTAGTCTTTTGGGCCTGATTCCCGGTCCGCAATCTTCAGCAGCCCGTCACCTAGTCTGATCCTGGTCCGGCCCGATTTTGGTGAATAGTAATCCGATGACTAGTAATCCGTGAATAGTAAACCGGGTCTCGATTAAGCGTAAACTGATTTTTTGGTTAACTTTCCTCGGGATGAATGCACAACTGATGTTCCAACCAGACAAAAACATTTTTGTTTGTTCCTGCTACTTCTCAGACATGTCCTTAATGTCTCCTCCAAGTTTCAGAATTTTTGGACGGTTGCAGCTTGCCCTTTTGAATTTTTTGGCTCCAATTACTCCATTTCAAACCTTCCTGCCATTTTCTGTATATCTTGTGGGTCCACCGTTAAAATTCCAATATGCTTCGTGCCAAGTCTTCCTCTGGATGTCTAGTATCTCCACAAAAATCTCAGGATTTATGTGTGGGTAGAACTCCTCATTTTGAATTTATTAGCCGGGTTGGTCCTCTTCTCGCAAATACTGACTTCCTCGAATTTTCTTCGTTGGTACAGAATTTTTCTTGACCTCAATCCTTTTGTACTGGCTTTGTTGATGTCCTGAGTAGCTACGCTACAAATCCCAGAAGTTTAAAAATTCTACTGATCCTTCGTACAAAATTATTTCTCCTCGTCGTGCTTTCCGCCTCTATACCGGGGTATTACAGTCGGTGTGTTTTCTGGCTTCTTCTCAACACTTATGTTTTGTTCTTGAATATTTTTTGTCTAAGTGTTCTTTTGTCTTGCTTTTTAGTTCTGCGCTGCCGTGCATGCGTCCAAGGTAGCTCATGAGGCTGCGGTGCTTGAGGCTCAGTGCCATGCTGATGAGGCTCGGCGTAGTGCCGACGAAGCCGCGGCTCTGAGAAGGGAGCTTGACAACGAGAAGAAGAAGTCCCATAAGTACAAGGGATTGACGAAATCCCTTCGGACTTCATTGGGGCTGGAGAGGCGTAATTGCGAGAAGGGCATCGAGAAGGCTAGGAAGCACCAAAGGTGGGACGATGCGGAGAAGTATCACACTCGTATGGAACAGGTGAAGACTTCTCTAGCCACGTTGTGCGAGGCAAATCGTATTAAATCAGAGGTCATTGAGATCTCCGTGAGCTTGATATTGCTTGATGACCTTGAGCACAAAAGAACGAACGTCGTTGCGGACCATTTCAGCGCCAAGGCAATGTCTGAGATACCCAAGGTTGATGTAGGTTGTTTCCTGTGGAGCCTAGACGCTTATGCCGTGATATTGGTTTATTCCCCCGTATCTTCATACATGTCTGAGGGCGGCCCTTGCGAGGATCCCATTAAGGGCGAGGCTGCTGATGCTGGAGTGATGGACACTGCTGGTTCTAACCTCGGCACCCAGGATGATCATCTTGGTGCCGAATCTGATTAGGATGGCACTTGTAATTTGCATCTTCGCTTATCTTGCTTTGGATCGTATAGACCCTTGTTGTTTTTCCTTATGTTTTGGTTCATAGAGTCCTTCCTTATCTGTTGAACTCTTCATCCTTTATGAACTATGTTTTCTCTTTTGATTGTCTTGGAACTTGTGTTTGACTTGAGTCTTTAATGTTACGATGAGGATGCTTTGCCAGGCATTCCGATCGGTCGGACCACTGTATCATCGGGGAAACTCTCTGGGTTTGACGCTTGGCGTTTGTTTTGGATGTCGCTGAGAAGTTAGTGCGTTTAGCTCCTTTATTCCCCTTTTGACGAAACGCGTTTAAGATCTCGTACTAGGGCCGGTTTGGTACTGCATTTTTGCCAGATGTTTTAAGACCATTGTTCCTCGTTTGGCATTTACTGGGTTTGTAGAGCTCATTTCGCGGTTGAAGTCTCCTAATATTTCCAAATGACGGAACGCTCCTGAAGATAAGCTAAACAGAATACATTCCTGACGCTTCACGCATTTCCGATCAGGTATCGCCTTTCTGATATTAGTTCGGAAATTTGTATAGCACACTACATTTATCCGCTGCAAGATGTTGAAAGAACCAAAGTTGAAATGTGAATGTCATGTTGTGGCCAGCAACAAACGGATTTGTTCGAGAAGACTTGAGTGAGGAGCTTGTTCGAGTTGATTATTAAGCGAGTGGTTCCAGATGGGTTTCGAGATGTTAAGTCCCAATGTTCTTCCGGGTTCGCGACTTTTTCGTTCTTTTGGAACAAACTTGAGTGAGTATCAGGAGCTTCCTCGTGTTGAGTGTTGGGCGAACTATCCCTGATGGGTTAAGAGATGCTAAGTGATGAACGCTGGCCTAGGAATCCTTTCAATCTCGGTATAAAGAGAAGATAGCCGGAAGCTACTAGCTCCTCCGATGGCTTTTGGTGGAGTGAATGGATCGCACAAAGGATATGCAGGTTCCTTTGATATTTCCAGATTTCTTGCCTGTAGATATGACTCACTAGAACAGCAAAAAGTAGAGTGTTGATCGATGTAACCCAACAAATCAACAAAATAGTTCACGATGGAACAAAGAGAAGAAGCTCTCAAAAACTTAGAAAATTCGATAATGATTCTTGTCAAACATGTTTGTGACTTAAACAAAGAAAGAAAGGAAAAGAAGCTCAAAAGGTTAAAGTTTGAGAAATTGCCAAAATAGCCAAAAAGAAAGAAAATTGCAGGTAAAGGGGACTTTTCGGTTTTGGTCTTGAAATGATCATGTGATATAATCCAAGGTCGGTCCATAACGTGCTTGGTCTTGAATTTGGATCATGCACATGAAAGTAGTCTCGTCCGGTCCATGGCTCGGGTTCGCTGGCGTCCGTGGTACGTCGGAGGGCCACGTGAAAGGCCATCGTTCCATGTTGAGTTCCAACCCGAACCATGCCAACTCTGTCTCGTTTGTTTGACTCCTCTTGATAGTTTGGTCGGGAAAGAATTCGTTTAGGACGTGGAATTTGCTCTTCAGAATGTGGGACTAGCCGGAGGTCATTGTTAGGACGTGTCGGGTCGAATCGGTACACAGCCTTGCGTTCCGCGGAACGGTCAGGCACAGCCGGGCTCCCTCAGGCAACCTCATTTCCGGTTCGTTGATTCCTCTTTCCTTGTTCAGGTTCAAGCTGTTCCTGGTCTGTTCCATCTTCCTTGTCCTGGTCCGATATCTCACCCATGGATCTATCATTCCCCCCTTCTTGAAAAGGATTCGTCCTCGAATCTGGAACATCTGCCACAAAACTAACTAAATCAGCAACGTTAAAGCTAGAAGAGATGTCATACTTACCTTGAAGATCAAGTTGGTAAGCATTGTTGTTCAAACGCTTGATCACTTCAAAAGGCCCATCGATTCTCGGCATGAGTTTGGACTTTCTTTCTTCAGGAAATCTTTCCTTTCTTAGATGAACCCACACCAAGTCTCTGGGATTGAACAACACTTCACGCCTCTTCTTGTTAGCATACTTTTCATATTGGCGAGTCTTGACTTCAATGTTTTTCATAGCCTGCTCTTGAATCTTCCTGACCAGCTTAGCTTTCTTCTTTCCACCTACATGGACCTTACCCCTTATGGGCAAAAGCAAAAGATCAAGTGGAGACAAGTGATTGAAACCATAAACAATTTGAAAAGGGGAGTACTTAGTAGCTGAATGCAATGGAGTGGTTGTAAGCAAATTCTACATGAGGTAAGCACTCTTCCCAAGTCCTAAGGTTTTTATTAACCACGGTTCTAAGCAAGGCTGACAAACTCCTATTAACTACTTCGGTTTGCCCATCAGTCTGAGGGTGACAAGTAGTTGAAAATAGTTACTTGGTTCCTAGTTTTGACCAAAGTGTCTTCCAAACGAAACTAAGGAACTTAGAATCCCTATCAGATATGATTTTCCTAGGCATGCCATGCAACTTAACTACTCCACGAAAGACCAATTCAGCAACATGCACAACATCATCAAACTTAAGACATGGAATAAAATGGGCCATCTTAGAGAATCTGTCAACAACAACAAAGATTGAATCTCTACCGGTTCTAGACTTAGGAAGTCCTAGCACAAAGTCCATAAAAAGATCAGTCCACGGATGTGAGGGAATGGGTAAAGGAGTATACAGACCTTGGGGTTGAGCTTTGGATTTAGCTTGCTTGCACACAACACATCGGTTACAGATTTTCTCCACCTCTATTAGCATAGTTGGCCAATAGAAGTGATCCTGCAAAACTTTGTAAGTCTTTTGCACTCCAAAGTGCCCCATTAGTCTACCACCGTGAGCTTCCCTGATAAACATCTCCCTCAAAGAGCAATGGGGAACACACAAACGGTTATCATGAAACAAAAACCCATTAACTCGGTAATACTTTCCAAACGCGGTTCTTTCACTTTCATGGTAAGGTTCTTTAAAGTCTGAGTCTTCTACATACAGTTCTTTCATGAATTCAAATCCAATCATTTTTGACTCAAGAGTGGACAAGAGAACATACCTGCATGAGAGGGCATCAACCACAATGTTCTCCTTACCTTGTTTGTACTTAATCACATAAGGGAAGGTTTCTATGAACTCCACCCAACGAGCATGTCTCTTGTTAAGTTTCTGCTGGCCTTTGAGGTGCTTTACGGACTCGTGATCAGTGTGAATGACAAACTCTTTAGGCCACAAATAATGTTGCCAAGTCTGAAGTGCCCGGACCAAGGCATAAAGCTCTTTGTCATAGATCGGGTAGTTCAAGGTAGCACCTCCAAGTTTTTCGCTGAAGAACGCAATAGGTTTCCTCTCCTGCATGAGAACAGCACCAATACCTACATTAGAAGCATCGCATTCAATCTCAAAAGTTTTCATAAAATCTGGTAAAGCTAAAAGAGGGGCGTTTGTAAGCTTCTCTTTCAAGGCTTGGAATGCGGTTTCTTGTGCTTCTTCCCATTTAAATCCGACCTCCTTCTTGATCACCTCGGTCAATGGAGCAGCTAGAGTGCTAGATTCTTTGACAAACCGTCTATAGAACCCATCTAGGCCAAGGAAGCTCCTTACTTCTCCTACGGTCGTTGGACTTGGCCAATCGCGGATGGCTTTCACTTTCTCCTCATCCACTTTGACACCATCTGCATTAACAACAAAACCTAGGAAGACAAGGTTATCTGTTCTGAAAGTGCACTTCTTCAAGTTAGCATAGAGATTCTCCTTCTTAAGGACATCCAAAACTAAACGCAAATGACTAGTGTGCTCTTCTAAACTCTTGCTATAGACCAATATGTCAACAAAATAGACCACAACAAACACGCCTATAAAAGTTCTAAGCACATGATTCATCAACCTCATAAAAGTACTAGGAGCATTAGTTAAGCCAAAAGGCATCACTAGCCATTCATACAATCCATGCTTAGTTTTAAAAGCGGTTTTCCACTCATCTCCTTCTTTCATTCTAATCTTATGGTAACCACTTTTGAGATTGATTTTAGAAAAAACACAAGACCCATAGAGCTCATCTAAAATGTCATCAAGCCTAGGGATAGGATGCATATACTTTACCGTGATGTTGTTGATGGCTCGACAATCAATACACATGTGCAAACTACCATCCTTTTTAGGTACAATCAAAACCGGCACAGCATATGGACTCATGATCTCTCGTATATATCCTTTCTCCATGAGTTCTCTTACTTGCTTTTGTAGCTCCTTGGTCTCTACAGGGTTGGTCCTGTACGCGGGTTGGTTTGGTAAGGAAGCTCCGGGCACAAAATCGATCTGGTGTTCTATGCCGCGTATAGGTGGGAGGCCTTGTGGGTTGTCTTCTGGAAAGACATCTTCAAACTCCTGCAAAATGTTCTTAAGTTCACTCGGAATCTCCGGTGGAAGGTCAGAAGAAAGCATTAGTGATTCTTTAAACATCAACAAAATTAACGATTGTTGAGAAGTCAATACCTTCTTAGCTAGGATGGCCTTAACATAAAAGTTGGAGCTCTTTACCGGTTTCTCCTTTGAAGTGTCTGCGTGTTGGCCACGGTTCTTCTTGAGCTGTACTTGATCCACATGTACTTCTTGTGGACTTAAAGGAACAAGTGTGATCTTTTGGCCGTTGTGATCAAATGAGTGGCGGTTAGTAAAACCATCATGAATTACTTTGTTGTCAAACTGCCATGGTCTCCCTAACAAGATGTGGCTAGCCTCCATAGGTAACACATCGCACAGAATCTCATCTTGGTACCGGCCTATTTGCAAAGGGACGGCAACTTGTTCTTTGACCCGCATCTCTCCTTCATCATTAAGCCATTCCAGATTGTATGGATTCGGATGCTTCTTCACTATTGAGTCCAAGTTTCCTGACAGGAGTTTCACTTGCAACATTAGTACAACTTCCACCATCAAAAATCAAACTACAAACATTATCAACGAGTATGGAAGAGATTCGCGCTTTGTGCCTTCTCTTCGGTTTTGGTTTGAATGTTGAGTGAACGCCTAGTCACTAGCAGATTTCCTGTGGCAGGAAAGTCTAGAAAGCCTTCTTCTTCATCATACATCAGCTCGGCTTCCTCTCTTTCTTCCTCGGATTTAACTTCTCAATTGTCACGGATGATCATGATCTTCTGGTTTGGACACTTGTTCGCATAATGCCCCATGCCCTGACATTTGAAGCACCTGATATCCCTAGTTCTGCTCGTGGAGTCCACGACTTTGTTATTATCCACATGAGAGGGAAACAGGTTAGTCTTAGGATAGGAAGAAGATGAGACCGTACTCTTACCTTTGTCTTGGGATTGCGGTTTGGTGTTGGAGTTGTAGGACGGTCTAGAGTAACCTTTTTCTTGATTTGCTGCTCA
Source organism: Isatis tinctoria (assembly GCA_010577795.1). Lineage (NCBI taxonomy): Eukaryota > Viridiplantae > Streptophyta > Magnoliopsida > Brassicales > Brassicaceae > Isatis > Isatis tinctoria. Next base: position 13,844,908 of record CM021246.1, read on the forward strand.
ATCAGAATTGCCTTGTGAAGCATCTCCTCCAGGCTTTCATACTCTTGAAGCTCCATGCGATCTTGAATCTCACGGTTAAGCCCCGCCAAGAACCGGGCCATGGTGGCTTCAAGCGACTCATTTGCATCAGCTTTAATCATGAGAGTCTCCATTTCTTGACAATAGTCTTCTACAGACTTGGTACCCTGAGTTAAACGTCGAAGCTTTTGGTGTAAATATCGGTGATAATGACTTGGTACAAACCGCTTTCTCATCAAGGTTGTGAGCCCTTCCCAAGTAGCAATGGGTCTATCACCTGATCTCCTCCTGTTTGTCACAATCTGATCACTAACTCAGCAGCAGCAAGCCTAACCTTTTTCAACTCAGAAAGATTTTTTCAATAAAACAAAGTTCAATCTTTCTTTCCCATTCAAGAAAAGCATCAGGATCATTCTTGCCATTAAAAGAGGGAATTTTAAGTTTCAAACCAGTGAGACCATCATCAGGTCTAGTCGCAAAAGGATTTTCATGGTCACAGTCCCTTCCTTGTCGTCCACGCCTATTAGATCGGACCTCCTCTTCGGATTCTCCCTCATCGTCTTGCTCTTCTTCGGGTTGTTGTGTTTGGTTCGGAGTACGCCGAGTCTTGGAGCTCCTTTTGGTTGGAGTTTGATGATCCTCTTGGATCCTCCAAACCTGCATTAATCTTAGGTTTTAATTCAGAGGTTAGTGCTTACATTTGAAAATGAGACATTCCAGATCGTGACCCTCCTTGTTCCTCTTTTGAACTCATGTTGGTTTCCTGAAAACTCATAAACAAACGAAATTAGTGAAGACAACTCTCACTCTCAAGTGTTTTGTTCCTCTCCCACTCAAACTCACAAGTATCTTGGTGATCATTCAAAGCGTTTCTCAAGGTTCTATAGGAACTAATCCGTGAAATCCAAAGAGAACAAACGATCAACACTTGGGGAGAAGAAAATATAGAAAGTTGGAAGATCTTTTTTGAAAAATCGCTTTAACCAACCCGGATTGGAATTCTCCTCAATCCCCACTCTTGTTTGACTCACGATCTCTTTTTTTCTTTTTTTTGTATATATGTTTTTTTTAATTCGTTTCTTTTGCAATCAAACAAGAGAGATAGGTTGCCCGATTTCTCTGTTTATAGATAGAAAGAAAAGAATTGGATTTTCAGATTTTTTGTTGGGAAAGAGAAGATGATCGAAGATAAAAGATACCGATTGAAAGTAGGCTCTGATACCACTTTGATGAACGCTGGCCTAGGAATCCTTTCAATCTCGGTAAAAAGATAAGATAGCCGGAAGCTACTAGCTCCTTCGATGACTTTTGGTGGAGTGAATGGATCGCACAAAGGATATGGAGGTTCCTTTGATATTTCCAGACTTCTTGCTTCTAGATATGACTCACTAGAACAGCAAAAAGAAGAGTGTTGATCGATGTAACCCAACAAATCAACAAAATAGTTCACGATGGAACAAAAAGAAGAAGCTCTCAAAAACTTAGAAAATTCGGTAATGATTCTTGTCAAACATGTTTGTGACATAAACAAAGAAAACAAGGAAAAGAAGCTCAAAAGGTAAAAGTTTGAGAAATTGCCAAAATGGCCAAAAAGAAAAAAAATTGCAAGTAAAGGGGACTTTTCGGTTTTGGTCTTGAAATGATCATGTGATATAATCCAAGGTCGGTCCATAACGAGCTTGGTCTTGAATTTGGATCATGCACATGAAAGTAGTCTCGTCCGGGTCTTCGGCCTTGGACTCCAATAAATCAGTTCCAATGGCCACCTTGAGCTTTTCAAAATGTTCCTTAGCATTTTGGATGAGAGAGAAATTAGATGGGTTGTCGGTCCATGGCTCGGGTTCGCTGGCGTCCGTTGTACCTGCGAGGGCCGCGTGAAAGGCCATGGTTCCATGTTGATTTCCAACCCGAACCATGCCAACTCTGTCTCATTCGTTTGACTCCTCTTGATAGTTTGGTCGGGAAAGAAGTCGTTTAAGACGTGGAATTCGCTCTTCAGAACGTGGGACTAGCCGGAGGTCGTTGTTAGGACGTGCCAGGTCGAATCGGTACACAGTCGTGCATTCCGCGGAACGGTCAGGCACAGCCGGGCTCCCTCGGGTAAACTCTTTTCGCGTTCGTTGATTCCTCTTTCCTTGTTCAGGTTCAAGCTGTTCCTGGTCCGTGCCATCCTCCTCGTCCTGGTCCGATATCTCACCCATGGATCTATCACTAAGTCCCTATCTTCATCCGTGGTCTGCATTTTTCTTCGCTTGTTTGGAAGGATTGTCTGCTTATCCGGATTGGCTGTGAGATTCTAAGTGCCAATGTTCATCCGGAGTTCATGTCTATTGTTCGAGTTTCAAATGGGTTGTGAGATGCTAAGTCCCAGTGTTCATCCTTCGTACTTTTTCGCAAAATATGGTGTCGTTTAGACTTTTTGCGGGAGTATAGATATATATGGATCCACTCCCCCCTTTTTATGGAAGGGGGCAACTGAACTCGTTATTTTAGACGAGCTGCCTCCGTACCCTTCGTGAAAAGTTATCAAGTCACCCGTAATTCCTTTTTTTTTTTTTTTGAAAAGATGTGAGGCTAGGCTTTTGGTGCAGACTCGTCCCTCGTGACTTTTGGACTCATTTTCTTCTGCTATCGTTGGTTTTTCTTTGTTGTTTTCATCTTTCGAGGGCAGAGCTTCGGTTTTTTCAAATTTCCCGATTCTGCTTGACTTGTTTGGTGGCTCTAGACTCGCATCTGCATCTTTGCGCTTGGGATTTTCTCTCTGGGAATTGTCGAGATTTTCCGCATCTGTAACACCCCCGAACTGGACTAGACAGGATTGGCCGCCCAACAATCAAACAAGAACATGAATCACCAACCCTTCAGCCTAACCGACCCGGAGATGCCACAGTACGGGGCCAAGTAACGAGTCAGCTCATTCCAGGACGAAGTGCGAAAACAGAGCCGTCCCATTACTTAACTCCGTTTACCTCTCGACCTCAGCCTAAGGTTTTGCAACCCGTACTTCGGTCTCGAAATGTGAACAAGTCTGGACAAAACATGGCAATCATGAAAACCGAATACAAAGAAAGTTTCGTCCGCGGACTGTGAAAAACGCATAAGAGTAAACATAGTACGACACTGGCATAAGTCTATAAACTCTAGGACTTACTAACCACCACTGGAAAACTTGAACGAGAGCACCAATCCTAATCATGGCCATGCTACCAATCCCAAGCTAAGGGCTCCTGAAAGGGGGAAACAGGGGGAAAAGGGGTGAGCAATCATAAGATTACCTACTGAGTTTCAGGACTCACAGAGGAGATTTAAAACAAAGCGATAAACGAAATAACCGAACAAGCAATCAATCAAAATAGCCGAAGCAACTGAAAAGTAGATAGCCGAAGCAAGAAAACACGTTAGTAGGCTGAGGGCACTAGCACTCCTCTGAAGCCGCGTCCTCGCAACGTATCACAACAACACGAGTGGGCACTGAGATCTCAAAGTATGGTGTGAATCCCGTGAACACCCTGCACTTGACTATCACAAAGACCGTCAAGACGGAACATCAAAAACAAACCGATCACCGGCCGGAGCCAAACGAATCGGCCCAGCTACGTCCTTCCTCTTCCGGAAGCTGTCACGGTTAGCTCCGCCCTTCCTTTTCCGAAACGCCGTCTACAGTACCCCGTTGGGTCCAACTCGGCCTGGGCTGCCATCCGCTCTCCGAGTCTTCTCCACCTCTCAGTCCATTGATGCTGTGGAGGACAACAATTGGGATCACACACATACCGTCACTGAACCGTCTCTCTCTCGGTTCCGCTTAGTCCGAAGACTACCCGTCAAACGGACTAACTCAATACCACAACACACTATAACTCCACCATAATCACACATCTCATCACACCTCCCTCCACAACCTCATCAACACAAACTCCACAATCTCATGGCTTTCACTAGCCGGATTCAAAACATTCCTCTGTGGTGATGCCTGCATAAAACGTTAGTCTATACCACAGAGTTTACCAGCACATACAACACCACAACAAGCATACTAACCAAGCAACACGCAATGTACTGAAACCATCCAAGGTTCATCAACTAATCTTTTCTTAAAATCAAAATCCAAAATTAAATAGTTCTTTATAAAACAAGATTCAAGCCAAACTTCTTTTCTTTAAAATCTGATGAAAACTCCTTTATCAAATCAAAACCGATAAAAAATTCTCTTAGCATGAAAGTCTATTTGAAAAAAATCCTTTCCTTAAACCCATTACCCCATGCAAAGCTATTACTCTTAATACTCTAACATGTATATCCTGAACTCAAGCTAATACTCCTTCATGCCACTACTCTTAACCATGTCTAAACTTCAAATTTCCATTTTTAATTCAAATCAACATGCATTCTAACTCAATTTCCTTGCAAGCAAACAATCACTAATCAAGTGCTATTTTTAATTCTAAGCGTAATATGCAATTTTATTCACTTAAATCTAAATCCAAATTAATTTCAAACCCTAAACTACTAACTAAAATTCGCCTAACAATATTATGGTACAAAATATTCCTAGATTAAATTTTATCTCACTATCTACTAAATTATTAATTCTCTATTCACATGAAATAAACTACACAATCTTAGTCCATCTATCTACTCAACAAGCAAGTTAATAAAAGAATCATTTAACACCTAACTTCAGTCTTAACATACAAATCCTTATGTAATTAACTTCTACTCATGCAAAAGACCAAGAAAATTCTTCTAACAATCTAACTTTATGCATGCATGTAAACACCTAGTTCAAAATACACTCTTAACGCTAACATGCAAAACAAAAGATTCTATATTCTCTTATTCTACCCTATTCAACTTCATGCATGCACCTTCAGTTCTATCCTTAACCCAAAATCAAGAGGTTTAAGTTTTAAAACCAAAAATTAATCTTTCCAAAATCAAGAAACTGAAATCGATTTTTATAGGAAGAGAGATCTGTTGGGGTCAAAAACCCCTCCTCAGAGATTGATAGGGAAAAACGCCGATGTACGGTTTAGCATTTCATATCTTGGCAGCAAGCCCACGAAATCAGACCACATTCCTGCACGGGTCGGGCTCTCGGCATTCGGCCCAGCAGATGAACCAAACGGATTGTGGCCATTTGTACTCTTTTTCCTTGTCCTTGGTTTTGTCCCAAAGGGTTTTTCGGGAAAGATTTTAACGAGGCAAATCAGTTCACTTGTCCTAAACCCATTCGGGAACCAATCGGCCCAAGAAACGGGACTGAATGCCTGCACGGGTCGAGCTCTTGGCTTTTGGCCCGGCAGATGAACTCTCAAGACGAATCTTTGCATATCTTCTTGGCCCGGATAATTCATCGAGCCAAGACGCGGGCCAATACCGACTTCTACCTTCCTGGACAGGCCCTAAATGCCATTTTCCGACTAATGGGTCTCGGCCCAATAATTCATGAAGAAATGTCACGCCATTCGAAGATGGACTTCACACTGTTCAGAACATGAAAAACATCGAGGAGTTTACTTAAAATAAACTGTAAGCAAGGCTTTTACCCAGAAGAAATCGGACCTGAAGGATAAAAGACAAGCTGGGCCAAAACAAGACAGACGAGCCAGAATGGAAGGGAGAAGAAATCGGATGGGCCACCGCCATTAGGTCTGGCCACCAATTAAAAGAAGGGATTTTAAAACGTCCACATTGCTTAGATCAGTCTTTGAGACCATATATGCTCTAGTATAAATAAAGACCCCTGTATTCACTTTCACATCATCCTAACTCAAGTGCAGGAGCTTTCGAGATATAAGACAATAAGCTTTCTCAAATATTCTTGTACTTAGAGAATTATTAATAAAATTGTTTTTCTCATCTTTTTACTTTTTTGCCCTTTAGTTCTTGTTTATTAGAATTTTTGGATCCCCGCAAAATATAAATTTCGACAGTGTGAGTTTCGGCTCTCACAGTTTGGCGCCGTCTGTGGGGACGAGAAATATTCTTTATTCAAGAACAACTGGATAGAGAGAGGAAGACCATGGCAGCCGAAGGAATAACCGACAATACTGGCAATCGGCCGATCGGAAAAGCGGCTGGAGCAGGAAAGTTCGCGATTGGAGCGGAGGCGATCGACTGGAGCTTAATAGACGTGAATCGCGACCAGACGATGACTTTCCGAGAGGGGGAAGCCGTGGAAATCGACCACCCGCATAACGACCTCCGAGAATCTCTTTTTCAATCGGAGGATACAAATTTCCGAGAGTCTTGGTCGACACGGGAGGAACGGTGAACATCATATTCCTCGAAACCCTTCGAAAGATGGGAACCAGAACGTGGCATCTCGCGCCACACCCGAAACCATTGACCGGTTTCTCGGGAAAGACGACAATGATGGTAGGGATGGTCTAACTCCCCGTAAGAGCAAGAGGAGTGGAGAAAGACACAAAGTTCTCGGTTCTCGATCGCCCCAGGATCTGCGACGAAATCGTAGGAACGCCATGGCTGAACGCGATGAAAGCTATCCCGTCAACTTACCACCTCTGCCTGAAGTTCTCGACCCCAACCGGAGTGGAGACGATATGGGGATGACAAAGAGATTCCCGAACTTGTTTCTTAACAGAGCACAGGATGAGAAGGCCGGTGACCAAGACAAATCAAAGAGGAAAACCCGGAAAGGCGAAGGAAGAACGACAACTGGCAAAAATCGAGCATAAGCTGCAGATGGAGGAAGCCCGAAGGACTGATAAAGAACCCCCGTGCGAACCCATGATCTCAGTCAACATAGACGAAACGAACCCGGAGCGATGCACGGAAATTGGAGCAAATCTAGAAGAACCGATCAAATCGGAGCTAATCTGATGCGATCATTGATGAGGACCTCGATGCCAGCCTGGAAGATGGTACGGGCATCGACAGCCGGACGAGGACAAACGTACCGATAAGGGAGGTTGCTCGCGAGGACCAGCCGGACGACCGCAGGACGAGGCCAACCGAACGTACCGTCTACCGTATCGACCCGCGTGCACCCGGGAACGACCTAAGTCCTGAATCTCAACTTCCGGTGACAATTTCTCGAACGGGCCGTGAAGGACTTCGACCAAGATCCCATTCTGAGCATTTGAGTCAGGACACATTGGGCTTACTTCGTGCGGATTCCGAAAACGAACGTGAGGTTCCAATTCTCGACCGGATGGTGACTTTTCCGGACGGGCCGTTCAGCCGGGCACTTGCCCATCAGTTCCAAACGGACTTAGGCCAATTTCTCCTCGACCATGCCCGCGTGCTGATACTTCCGGACGAGCCCGACCTCGTGACCATCGTCCAGACGATCGAACCCACTCATGGCCGGACCGAGTAGCTCAAGGGTTGTCGTGGACTTGAAGGGTCACTTTGACCACATTTATTTCATAAACTTTTCTAAAAATTATGCAGTTGTTTTCTGTGCCACAATCAAGTCTCTTTGACTTGATTTCCTTTATATTCTTCCTTCTCCACATTTTGTAAACACTTTTTGATCATTTTTAATAGAAATTTCTATTTTGAGACTTGTTCTCTCTTTTGTTCTTCGTGAGCAAATCTGTTGTTTGGTGCGTCACATCCATTCAACGCCCCTGAGTCCAGCGTCTTAGTGCGGCACATCCAAGGTTGGCTAAGGGTTGGGTATACTGAAGGCCTTCCGCATCCTTCAACGCTCCCATCGATCCACCAGTTCCGGATTCGCTAGTAGCTTATCCCGGTCCATATCCAAATCGTCAATACCATTCATTCAAGTGCTAAAATAGTGGGCAAGTTTGTATCAGGTGGTATCGGAGCACACTTGAAGGGGTATTTCATCTTCTCATCTTTTCATCTTCTAAATTTCTGAAACACTTCTCTTATCTCCATCCGGGCCACTTCTTATCTTTGTTTTAAAACGATTTTAAAAAAAAAAAAGAGTTTAATCGTTTTACAACTGAGGAGAAAACCAGTTGGGGGTGACTGAGGAGAAATTCAGTTGGCTGAAGAGAAAGCCGGCCTGGAAGTGGTTAAGGCGGATTTCTAATAAAAGAAAAGAAGTCTTAAAATCTTTCTATCTTCTTCTTCGGGTGTTGGGTTTTGTGGAGCACTGAACTTGATCGGATTGCTTGCTTAGAACCTTTGAGTGAAACACTTGAGCGACACCAAAACTGTGAGGAAGAGAGTTGGTTATTTGATTGTTTGTTAAGTGAATTTCAGGTTGAACATGGAGGAACAAGAGGCAAGCATGGGAACATGATTGTCTAATTTCCAAATGAATGCACTAACAAGTGAACTTAAGCGTATGATGAATGCAGGTATAGAGGACATTCATGTGAGGCTTGACAGGATCCAGGAAGATCAACAAACATCAGGAAACAGAAGGAGAAACCACAACCGAACAGGATCCAGAGATGATGGAGGATCTTCTTCTGATCAAAGTCAGAGGAGGTCCCAAAGGCGACAGTCCAACCGGAACAGGGGCAGAGATAACCCTTTCGCTGGAGAGCCTAGACGGTCAGAGAACCATCTTGGAGGCTTGAAGCTTAAGATTCCCACATTCCATGGGAAAAATGATCCGGATGCCTACCTTGAATGGGAACGAAAGGTTGAGCTTGTCTTTGACGGCCAACAACTATCAGATCGAAAAAAGGTAAGGCTTGCTGCCACTGAGTTTAATGGTTATGCACTAAACTGGTGGGATCAAATTGTGTCAAACAGGAGGAGACGAGGAGAAGAACCCTTGGAGGATTGGGAAGAACTTCTCACTCTTATGAGGAAGCGGTTTATGCCAGCCCATTACTTGAGAGATCTTCATCAGAAACTAAGGAGACTGACTCAGGGTACCAAAAGCGTGGATGACTACTACCAAGAAATGGAAATCCTGATGCTTAGAGGAGAAGTTGATGAGGATCCCGAGGCTACTATGGCACGGTTCCTTACTGGACTCAACCGTGAGATCCAAGACCGAATGGAGCTCCAAGACTATGATGATCTAGCCGAAATGTTGGATAAGGCCATTCTGGTAGAGCAACAAGTTAAGAGGAAAGGCTTCACACGGCCTACTTACCAGTCTTCTTCAAAACCAAATCCACAAGACAAAGGTAAGTCTCTTTTCCGAACAAATACGGATGTTAAAACTAATCCGGTTGTTGCTATAGACAAAACAAAGCAGGAACCGACTCCTAACCGAGCTAGGGAGATCAAGTGCTTCAAGTGTCACGGACTTGGCCACTATGACAACAAGTGTCCAAACAACCGCGTGATGATCATGCGAGAAAGTGGAGAGATTGAATCCGCATCTGATTGGGAAGATTCAGGACCCATCTTTGATGAGGAACCGGAGCAAGAAGAGGACCTGGACGTACCAGCCAAAGGGCAACTCCTTGTGACAAGGCGAGCCTTGAACGTCCAAGCAAAGGCTGAAGAACGGGTCCAACGAGAAAATCTCTTCCACACTCGTTGCCATATCAAAGACAAGGTATGCAGTTTAATCATTGATGGTGGGAGCTGTACTAACGTGGCTAGTGAGTCTATTGTCAGGAAATTAGGTTTGGAGACCAAGAAGCACCCACGGCCTTACAAGCTTGAATGGCTGAATAACGATGGAGAAATGCAAGTCAAGGACCAAGTGGAAGTTTCTCTTACCATTGGACGATATGAGGACAACATTCTATGTGATGTCCTGCCCATGGATGCAAGCCACATACTCCTTGGACGACTGTGGCAATATGACAAGCGTGTGATGCATGATGGATTCACTAACCATCATTCTTTTGAGCATCAAGGGAAAAAGATTATCCTTGCGCCCTTGACTCCTCATGAGGTGTACCAAGATCAGCTCCAACTCAAAGAGAGCCGCAAACAAGACCAAGCCAAAACTGATTCTAAGGGTAAAAAGTCCAATTTCCTTGTTAAGGCTAGTCAAGTGCGAAAAACTCTTTGTTCCAATCAATCGATGATCCTTCTTTTGTTTAAAGAATCACTAATGGCTCATCCTGACCAAACACCGGACCTTCCGAGTGAATTAAACAGCTTTTGCAGGATTTTCAGTACATGTTTCCCGAAGAGAACCCGGGTGGACTGCCTCCCATACGCGGCATTGAACACCAAATCGACTTTGTGCCGGGAGCTTCCTTGCCAAACCGGCCAGCTTACCGAACCAATCCAGTTGAAACCAAGGAGTTGCAAAAACAGATTGGGGAGCTCATGGACAAAGGGTACATCCGCGAAAGCATGAGTCCTTGTGCTGTACCAGTCCTCTTGGTTCCAAAGAAAGATGGTAGTTGGCGGATGTGCGTTGATTGCCGAGCCATTAACCAAATAACAGTTAAGTACCGACACCCTATTCCTCGCCTTGATGACATGCTTGATGAACTCCACGGTTCTTGTGTCTTTTCTAAAATTGATTTGAAAAGTGGATATCATCAGATTCGAATGAAAGAAGGTGATGAATGGAAAACAGCCTTTAAAACGAAACTGGGATTGTGTGAATGGTTGGTCATGCCATTTGGGCTTACTAACGCACCTAGTACTTTCATGAGGCTGATGAATCATGTTCTTAGATCATTCATAGGCGTTTTTGTGGTGGTGTATTTCGATGATATCTTGATTTATAGCAAGAGTTTTCAGGAACATCTGTCTCATTTGAAATCGGTTCTTGAAGTGCTTAGGACAGAACAACTCTTTGCTAATTTCAAGAAATGTACCTTTGCAACAGATAATCTCGTGTTTCTTGGGTTTGTTGTAGGAGCTGAAGGCGTCCGCGTAGATGAGGAGAAGGTCAAGGCCATCCGTGATTGGCCCACGCCTAAGACCCTTGGGGAAGTTCGAAGCTTCCATGGACTAGCCGGCTTCTACCGCAGGTTTGTGAAAGACTTCAGCACGTTGGCTGCTCCACACACTGAGATTATCAAGAAAATCATTGGGTTCAAATGGGAACAAGCTCAAGAAGATTCATTCCAAGAACTCAAAGCTAAGTTAACCAATGCTCCTTTACTCATTTTGCCAAATTTCTCTAAAACTTTTGAGATTGAATGCGATGCTTCAGGAGTTGGAATTGGTGCTGTTTTGTTGCAGGAAGGGAGACCAATTGCGTTCTTTAGTGAAAAACTGGGAGGAGCTACCTTGAACTATCCCACTTACGATAAGGAACTGTACGCATTGGTGAGGGCTTTGCAAACTTGGCAGCACTATCTTTGGCCAAAGGAGTTCGTGGTGCACACAGACCATGAGACTCTCAAACATCTGAAGGGACAGCAAAAGCTCAATAAACGACATGCCAGATGGGTAGAGTTTATCGAAACCTTTCCTTACGTCATTAAGTATAAGAAAGGAAAAGAAAATGTCGTAGCTGATGCTTTGTCTAGGAGGTATGCTTTGATCACGGTTATGGATGCTAAGGTGCTCGGGTTTGAGCAGATTAAGGAATTGTATGAGGCAGACTTTGACTTTAAGGAGCCGTATCTAGCTAGCTCTAGGATCGCTTTTTGGAAATACTTTAGAAATGATGATTTCTTGTTCTTTGCCAATCGTTTGTGTATTCTTAACTGTTCTCTGAGAAACTTGTTGGTTAGAGAGCACATGGTGGGGGCCTAATGGGTCATTTTGGCATAGAAAAGACGCTTAAAACCTTGCAGGATCATTTCTATTGGCCGGGACTGAAGAAGGACGTGATCAAGGTTTGCACTCGTTGTGAAACTTGCAAACGTGCCAAGGCCAAAGCTCAGAAGACAGGTAAGTACCTCGCTTTGCCCATTACTGACCAACCTTGGAATGAGGTGTCGATGGACTTTGTGCTAGGACTGCCTAGGACTAGGACCGGCAAGGATTCAATCTTTGTGGTCGTTGATAGGTTTTCGAAAATGTCGCATTTTATACCTTGTCACACCACTGATGATGCCGTGCATATTGCTGAGTTGTTCTTTAGGGAAATAGTTCGCTTGCATGGAATGCCTAAGTCCATTGTTTCAGATACGGACACTAAGTTCTTGAGTCATTTTTAGAAAACGCTTTGGGCAAAACTAGGAACCAAGCTTTTGTTTTCAACTACTTGTCATCCGCAAACTGATGGACAAACTGAAGTAGTGAATAGAACTTTGTCTACTTTGCTTAGGGCTGTTGTGAAAAAGAACTTGAGAACTTGGGAAGATTGTTTGCCTCATGTTGAACTCGCTTACAATAGTGTTATGCAGTCGGCCACTAAGTTCTCACCCTTTGAAATTGTGTATGGATTTAATCATTTGTCTCCCATGGATTTGTTTTCTTTACCTTTGAGTGAAAGGGCCAGTTTGGATGGGAAAAAGAAAGCTGAACAGGTTAAGAAAATCCATGAAAAGGCCAAGGAGAACATTGAAAAATGGACCAAGCAGTACGCGGACAAAGCCAATAAGCACCGGCGTGAGCAGACGTTCGAAGAAGGCGATCTTGTGTGGATCTATTTGAGAAAAGACCGGTTTCCAGCTGAAAGGAAATCCAAGCTCATGCCTCGGGTGGATCGACCCTTTGCCGTGACCAAAAAGATCAATGACAATGCGTATCAAATTGATCTTCAAGGTAAGAACAATGTTAGTTCCAGTTTTAATATATCTGACTTAATTCCTTTTGTGGCAGATGAAGCGGATTTGAGGTCAAATCCTTTTCAACGGGGAGAGGATGATGCGATCACGATGCCAGCCTGGAAGATGGTACGGGCATCAACAGTCGGACGAGGAAAAACGTACCGAGAAGGGAGGTTGCTCACGAGGACTAGCCGGACGACCGCAGGACGAGGCCAACCGAACGTACCGTCTACCGTATCGACCCGCATGCACCCGGGAACGACCTAAGGCCTGAATCTCAACTTCCGGTGACAATTTCTCGAACGGGCCGTGAAGGACTTCGACCAAGATCCCATTCTGAGCATTTGAGTCGGGACACATTGGGCTTACTTCGTGCGGTTTCAGAAAACGAACGTGAGGTTCCAATTCTCGACCGGATGGTGACTTTTCCGGACGGGCCGTTCAGCCGGGCACTTGCCCATCAGTTCCAAACGGACTTAGGCTAATTTCTCCTCGACCATGCCCACGTGCTGATACTTCCGGACGAGCCCGACCTCGTGACCATCGTCCAGACGATCGAACCCACTCATGGCCGGACCGAGTAGCTCAAGGGTTGCCGTGGACTTGAAGGGTCACTTTGACCACATTTATTTCATAAACTTTTCTAAAAATTATGCAGTTGTTTTCTGTGCCACAATCAAGTCTCTTTGACTTGATTTCCTTTATATTCTTCCTTCTCCACATTTTGTAAACACTTTTTGATCATTTTTAATAGAAATTTCTATTTTGAGACTTGTTCTCTCTTTTGTTCTTCGTGAGCAAATCTGTTGTTTGGTGCGTCACATCCATTCAACGCCCCTGAGTCCAGCGTCTTGGTGCGTCACATCCAAGGTTGGCTAAGGGTTGGGTATACAGATGGCCTTCCGCATCCTTCAACGCTCCCATCGATCCACCAGTTCCGGATTCGCTAGTAGCTTATCCCGGTCCATATCCAAATCGTCAATACCATTCATTCAAGTGCTAAAATCGTGGGCAAGTTTGTATCATAATCGCCCTCTTAATGGAGAACGCCAACTCGTTCGCTTGGAAAGCGGAAGATATGCCCGGAATCAACATTGGCATCATAAGCCACGAACTCAACGTGGACCCGACGTTCAAACCAATAAAACAGAAGAGGCGAAAACTAGGCCCAAAGCGCGCCCAAGGGTAAACGACGAAGTGAAAAGACTACTTCTAGTCGGATCCATCATGGAAGTAAAATACCCCGATTGGCTAGCCAATCCGGTGGTAGTAAAGAAGAAGAATGGAAAATGGTGAGTCTGCGTCGATTTCACAGATCTGAACAAAGCTTGTCCAAAGGACAGTTTTCCGCTACCACACATAGATCGATTGGTCGAGGCTACGGCCGGGAACAAGCTGTTATCTTTCATGGACGCATTTTCCGGCTACAACCAAATCATGATGAAGCCCGACGATCGAGACAAGACCTCATTCATTACAGATCGAGGGATATACTGCTACAAGGTGATGCCGTTCATACTAAAGAACACCGGAGCAACATACCAGAGACTCGTCAACAAGATGTTCGTCGAGCAGCTCGGGAAGACAATGGAAGTGTACATTGACGATATGTTGGTGAAGTCTTTAGAAGAGAAGGATCACGTGGAGCATCTGCGAGAGTGTTTTGAACAACTTAACCGACACAACATGAAGTTAAACCCCGCTAAGTGCAGGTTCGGAGTTGCATTGGGAATATTTCTTGGGTACCTCGTAACCCACCGCAGAATAGAGGCAAATCCGAAGCAGATCAACGCCCTAAAGGAGATGACCTCGCCGAAGACGAAGAGAGAAGTCCGAAGACTAACCGGACGGGTTGCAGCATTAAATCGATTTATCTCGAGGTCAACGGATAAATGTTTACCCTTTTACGATACCCTCAGAGGAAACAAGAAGTTCGAGTGGACGGAGAAATGCGAGCAAGCTTTCCAGGAGTTGAAGAAATATCTGGCGAATCCACATGTACTAACCAAGCCGATCGAAGGAGAACCCCTATACTTACATGGCGGTATCATCCACGGCAGTGAGCGGAGTGATCGTAAAGGAAGACCGTAATGAGCAGAAGCCAATCTTCTACGTGAGTCAGACCTTGACAGACGCAGAAACCCGGTACCCGTTTACGGAGAAAGCAGCCCTGGCAGTGATGATGTCAGCTCGGACACTACAGCCTTACTTTCAATCACACACGATTATCGTACTTACTACTTTCCCCCTCAGAACGATCTTGAGTTCTGAGTCATATGCGCCTTCGGATCCATCGTTCCCTCGTAGAACGGGATCTTGAGTTTGTCGGGGTCGGAGAGTCTCACGCTTGTGATTCTCGAAGTGAAGGGAATCTTCTGAGTTTCCTCAAAAACTCAGTAGATCTTGTGAGCCGTACTGATCGCCATGTGGAGTTGAGATCTCATTTCCCTTATTTGGCTCGCTGTTAGCTCTAGTTGGGCCCGCAGCTCGTCCATTTCGGTTCTTCGTTTAGCGGTCCGGCTCGCTCGGCCCGCTCTTTCTCGTTCTTCGGCTCTTATTTGCTGATCCACCAGGAGTAGGTACTCTTCCTCTTCGATGAGATCCCTTTCTTCCTCGTCTGTCTCGCCTTCGTCGTGGCAATCTGCTTCCACCGTGACTTCTCCATCGATTACTATTGAGCCCGGCCGCTCGACTCTAGGCCTCGTCGCGCTCTTCCGATGTAACGGTAGTGGCTCCGACTGTTCTGTCCTGATCCCGACGGGAGTTTGCTTGCCGAAACTTTGCCTTCCGGAAGTGTTCGCAAGTGGCGAGAAGAGGAGGCGTCTCCTTCCGAGCAGCTGGGAGCCTTGCGCTAGTTCTCGGATGGTTGTTATCTCCTACACTGTTGTCCTTTCTTGTCTATCTTGTCACTCCACTAGTCCCGAGATCATGTTCCTTAGATCGCCGATCGCGGTAATATCTCCGGCTAGGCCGGTTGAACTGGTGGTCGCCATTTTTGTCGTTCCGGGTACTTCGATCGGCATCCCGAACCGCGTCTGTGCGACGGTGGGGTTCCCGGTTGAAGCCGTTCCGGTTCCGGCTGCTCCTGTAGCGACTGCTCCTGCTGCGGATGCTCCGGCCGCGGTTGCTCCTGCTCTAGCTGCTGCTCTGGACGACTGGTTCCCGGTGTCGTCGGGTCTTCCTCCGGTTGCCATGGTCTCCTGCTGTTCTTGAATAAAGAATATTTCTCGTCCCCACAGACGGCGCCAAACTGTGAGAGCCGAAACTCACACAGTCGAAATTTATATTTTGCGGGGATCCGAAAATTCTAATAAACAAGAACTAAAGGGCAAAAAAGTAAAAAGATGAGAAAGAGGATTTTATTAATAATTCTCTAAGTACAAAAACATTCGAGAAAGCTTATTGTCTTATATCTCGAAAGCTCTTGCACTTGAGTTGGGATCTCTTGAAAGTGAATACAGGAGTCTATATTTATACTAGAGAGTCTAGGAACTCAAAGACTGATCTAAGCAATGTGGGATGTTTTAAAATCTCCTTCCCAGCCGCCGACTTGACCTAGTGGGCCGCCGCCCGTTTGCTTCCATTACAGCCCGTTTGTCTTGTTTTGGCCCAGCTTGTCTTCTTGGTCTTCTGCTCCGATTTTCCCTG
The DNA here is from genome assembly GCA_010577795.1 of Isatis tinctoria. Classification (NCBI taxonomy): domain Eukaryota; kingdom Viridiplantae; phylum Streptophyta; class Magnoliopsida; order Brassicales; family Brassicaceae; genus Isatis; species Isatis tinctoria. The sequence goes on from CM021246.1 coordinate 13,861,113, forward strand.
GGTAAAAGCCTTGCTTCCGGTTTATTTTAAGTAAACTCCTTGATGTTTTTCCATGTTCTGAACAGCATGAAGTCCGTCTTCAAATGGCGTGATGTTTCTTCGGGAATTAACGGACCTCGGCCCGTTAACCGGAAAGTGGCGTTTATGACCGGTCCGGGAAAGGTAAAAACTGGGACTGACCCATGTCTTGGCTTGGTGGATGCCCTGGGCTCGAGAAGATATGCAGAGACTCGTCTTGAGAAGGTGATAGGACTATGGGAAGCATCAAAGACATATGTTCATTGTTCGAAGCATATCTTCTTAACCATGAAGCTTCTACGCGTGCAACCACTTGGAAAATTTTCTCAACTCAATTACGAAGCTCCTCGAAGAAGAATCAGTTCAAACTGAGTGCATATGAAGGAGTTATGCCATCTACAAGTTGGGTGTTTTGCAGCTTACGCGAATTCAGACCTCCGAGCATTCAATGAAGGATTCTGACCAGACCAGATGGAGTTAGGCCACAAACCGAATTGTTCTACAATCTTGGTTCAATATAGAAGCTCAATAAGAAGCCCATATTCCAATTCCACAAGGCCCAGGCGGCGGATTTAATCAGATCAAGAGTCACTTAGAGTTAAAGAGTCATTCAAACTATCTTTATTTCTAGTCAAAGTCTTTGGTCTTTGTTCTAGTTTCAAGTGGCCTTGTTTTCCACACAATCTGTCTAGTTTTTAACACATTTGTAACCTATTTAAGCACCATTTCGTGCAAGGAATCAAATAAGTTTTGTTTGATATTTTTGGAACCTTTTTGAGTGGTTAACTCATTGTTTTTTGTCAATGGTGTGTAATATCCATTGATCTGATCATGGTGCGTAATATCCTTGATCAAAACCTCTTTGTCGTCTAGGTGCGTCATATCCTAGGGCATTGAGTCGGGTATACCAAAGGTCTTCCGCAGCCTTTGAAGCTCCCTACGATCCATCGGGAATATCAAGAGCCTTCCGCAACTCTTGTGTGACCCTTCCATCCATTTCGATCCGTGTTGGTGCGTCATATCCAAGGGATCAACCGGAATATCAGAAGTCTTCCCCAGCTTCTGTGCGACCATTCAATCCACTGCCTTGTTTTGCAAGGATTATCCAACTTACCAACTTAGAGTGCATCATTCTTGGGAGAATTTCATCAGAAGGCCTGCAAAGAGTTCATCCGTCGGACCGAAGGCCGAGAGCTCGGTCCGTACAGGCATTTGGTCGGAGCGGCTCGGTTAGCTTCCAGATGGGTTTAAGATGAGTAAACTGATTTGCCTCGTTAAAACTTTTCCCGGAAAACCCTTTGGGACAAAACCAATGATAAGGAAAAAGTGTACAAATGGTCACAACCCATTTAATTCATCTGCGGGGCCGGGATCCAAGGGTTCTGACCGGGCATACGTCTGGTCTCATTTCGTGGGTCTGCTGCCTAGATATGAGATGTTTAACCGTTACTTCGTCTTTGTGCCTCATCAATCTACGAGGAGGGGATTTTGACCCCAACACTGAAGCAACATAAAAGTAGATAGCCGAAGCACAAAACAACGTTAGTCTGGGCGTCCTGGAACGCACAACACACACGTGGGATCCCGTGAACACCCTGCACTTGACTATCACAAAGACTGTCAAGCCGGAACATCACAAACAAGGTCATACACTGGCTTTCGCACAAATGTATTCCGACCCCAGCTCCGACCTTCCTCTTCCGGACGCTGTCACGGTCAGTCCCGTCCTTCCTCTTCCGGAACGCCATCTGCAGTTCCCCGTCGGGTCCAACACAGGCTGGGAAGCCACCCCTCACATCTGAGCCTTCTCCACCTTTCAGTCCATCGATGCCGTACCCATTTGGGTTCACACACATACAGCCACTGAACCGTCTCTCACGGTTCCGCTTCAGTCCGAAGACTACCCGTCAACCGGACTGACTACACACCACAACATCTCAACACAAATTCCAATCGTAACCAACCACAACTCATCACAAATCCAAATCACCATCTCAATCACAACACTTCCACAAACTACAATCTTCACTACAATACAACATCTTTGTCTTTAGTGACACTGAGTTTTCGGTGGAGAGAGAGAAAAAGGATTTGGAGATCACGGCAAGTCTCTCACACCATCCGTGTAAAGGCTCGGTAGGGAGCATAACACGCCTTATGGTTGTGTAAACTCAGCTCACTCCCGAACAACTCACTCCCATGCACTTTGCTGCATAAACACTTTATCTCACTATACCGTGGGTGAAACCTGCAAGAACTTGTTAGCCACCGCACGGATAGTACCTGCAACAAAAATTTCATACAAACACATGCATGCAACAATATTTAACAATTCATCAAACAACATGCATGTAGAGATTCAACTATCGATTTAATCAAGCATGCATGCAACAATCAACAATCGATTTAAGCAATCATGCATGCAAAGATCAAGAATTAACTTAAATCAACATGCATATCAAGTTCATGAACAAGCTAGACAATCAACCATTTCCACCATAGCATAAAGAGTTAAGCATGGGGTTTAGGTGGGATTTTCCTAAACTGAATTCACCTAAAACTGCTCCAAGGGCTAGAGACACAACCACAAGCTCAGCTACACTCTGCTATCACCACCGAACTCCTCTTCCTCTCTACTCTCTCTCACGCAAACACACTAAGCACAAAGGAGAAGAACTTTGATCTCTCTAAAAAAACTAAGTGAAGAGAGGGGATGGTTATTTATAAAGGGAAAGATTAAACCCATGATTGACACCTAATCTGCCACTAAACTTTCCCAGAATTTGCCACATAGAACTAATCACACTCTTGGTTAATATAAGGAAACTTGGATTCCACTAAGCTAAAACTAAACTAATTAATTTAATCAATTACCACTCTTTCTTCTAGAACTTTCTTTCTCAATCTTTTCCCACGAAAATACTTGGCTGTGAGACACCTCGATGCTCCAAAATAAATCTGATTGAACATTAGTTGAAGATTAACCAACTGATTCAACCAACAAGCTTCTACACTCAGAAAATCATAACTTTCATTTCCCTCACTCAAAAATTTCTCTGTTTGATTCTGAATGCTATTCATGACTTTCGTTGTGCTCACAAAAAGTTTCATAATTGTTGAATGCGTAAATCTCGACTTATGAATTTTCTACTCCAAACTGCCAGTCTTCATCATCCTACCTTGTCCGATTTTTAATTCTCATAGGAGAATTGTTATTTGACTGAATCTTTTTGTAATTGCTCCATCTGGGTCCTGAGTACCTCTTTGAAAAATCCCGGAATTGTAAAAATAGTCCTCCTAGTTCTTTCGGATTTATTTTCTTGGAATGTTTTATTTCCCGCAAAATTTGATTTCTCCGATTTCTCTGTGTTGCGTCTGAATGTTTCTTGGCATGAATCCTTTTGAACTGGCTTCTATGATGTCTTGTGCAGCTACGCTCCAAGTCCCATAATTTTTAAAATTGTTCTCATTGCCCATCAGAAATTATTTTGCTCCGTGGGAATTTCTGCTCCAGTATCGGGGTATTACATTCTCCCCCCCCCCCCTTAAAATGAATTCGTCCTCGAATTCGGTGCTTCCAGTTACTCCTCCTAGCTTTGTCCTTAAGCTAGCTCTTCTTAGCTATAAGTAGACATCCCCTGTTGGCAACCACTGCTCTGCTTCTGGCCTTCAGGTTCAGTTTTTCCGATTTCTTCTTGTCCCAACTTCATCCTCGTCTTCATTGCCATCTATATCTTCATCCTGTTTCCAATCTCCCTCTTTTTTTTGTTTCCACTTTCCATCCTTGGCTAGATGGTATCCACTTGGATCTGCTTCCTCTGATTCTTTGATCCTTTTCAAAAACTTCTGAATCTTCCCGTCCTCTTCTTGCGCTTCACTGATCCGTCGGATCGATCCCATTTGACTCCCGACTTACAGACCTACTGGTTCGCTGGATTGATATTATGTGTTTTTAACGTATTTTGATTCGTTTTCAGTATTTGTTTTGAGTTTTTATTTGCATCTTTCGTTTGTTTTTCGAGTCTTTTCTTTTGTTTTGAGTCTTTTTACAGATTTTATGGAGTTCCGATGGAGTTTGGCGTTTACGGACATGTTCGAGTCGAGTTAATGTGGAAAACACGAGAAAAGGACCAACTGAAGAGAACGCCCGTTCTAAGGGAGAACGACCATGGAGAACGACCGTTCTTTGAGTGGAACGACCATGGAGAACGACCGTTCCCCATACAGAACGGTCGTTCCCCTCTTCACCAACCTTGCCGACAAATGCAGAGGAACGACCGTTCCCCGAAGAGAACGATCGTTCCACACCTCACCTAGTCCACCAACAACCAAGCATGGAACGACCGTTCTCCACCAAGAACGATCATTCCCCATCTCACCTACAACCACCTACTTCGATCGACCACGGAGAACGATCGTTCCCCCTACAGAACGATCGTTCCCCCTACAGAACGACCGTTCCCCACTTCACCTACTCCCCTACACCTTGGCCTATATATTGGACTCACTCTTGATGCTTCACAACACACCATCTTCTTCTCCCACTCTTCTCTAGCTTCTAAACATTGCTTCTTCTCTCTTTTAAGCTTTAATGTTTATGTTTTTATCAAGTTCTTATTAGTTTCTTTTAAGCTTTAAACATTTATGCTTTAATTAAGTTTTACTTTCAGTTCTTATTACCTATCTTTGTGCTTTAATCAAGTTCTATTACGTTTACTTTCAGTTCTTATTATCTATATTTATGCTTTGTTCAAGTTCTTATTAAGTTATTTTCAGCTTTCATTATCTATTCAAGCTTTTATGATGAACTCAATAATCTCTATGTTTTCTTCTTCTTTAATTATGTCTGAGTAGATCTCTTAGTTAGGTTAAGGTTTGTCAAGGGAATTCATGAGCTTTAGGGTTAAACACAAATAGGCTATTCAAATCGATGTCTTCACCTTTGTTGTTCTTAATGCTTAAATCGAATTGATCACTTGATTTTATGATATTAGGTTTAACTTAGACAGCGAGAGTTGCTAGGTTGCTAGAAAGAACATTGGTGAGCAATTTATTCATTACTTGCGAGAGTAGATGTATTGGAGAATTGTGAACAAATCAAACCTATCCTTAAAGCTTGTCTACGATTTCTAGTACCAACGAGAGTTAGGAAGTCTAGGTTGATAGACAAAGATATTGATACCACGAGAGTGGATCGATATTATCTTAGTGTTTGAGTTCTAGACTTATTCTTAATCATTGCTTGAATAGTTGTTTGATCCTTCGCTCTGAATCTCCTGCGATATTCCTTGACCTAACACTTGTTTAATATTATCTTTACAACCGATTTTGCTTTTATTACTTGCTATTTACAAAACCAAAAAACAAAATTGAATTGTCTTAGCTTTTGATTTAGCTCATTAGATCAAAGTGTCAAACTGGTCTTCGTGGGATCGACCCCTAAATACTACTTCGTATGCTGTGCAGTTGCAGTAGGAAATAAGGGTTTAAAACTCGTGTATCAAGTTTTTGGCGCCGTTGCCGGGGACCAAATATTCACTTTTGGTTTACGGCTGAATTATTAGACTAAGAACTTTACTGAACCTGTTTTCTTTTCTTCTTTGTTTTTTTGTTTCAGGTGCATGTCCACAAGGAGCACAAGGAGCAATAACAACAAAGACCTTCTTTGCTTGACAAACGACGAGCTAGCAAGGAGAGAACGAAAAAGCAGAAGACGCAACACACCGGTTCAAGAAGCAGAAACGACTGACACCGCCAACTCAGAGATGGGCGGACAAGCAGACATCGCAGCTCAGCTGCAACAACTTCAGACAGCCATGGAGCAGCTTCGCTTGCAACAGGAGAGGCAACTCGTTGCACAACCTGCTTTTGGGGACAAAGATGCGGCTCACGCATACTACCAGGATCGATCTGCGATCGTTACCCCGACCATCCAGAGGCAAAATTACGAGATCAAGCCTCAAATGATCGCCCTCGCGAAGCAACACCTGTTCCACGGTCTGCCTGCTGAGATTCCGATGGATCACATCGAGAACTTCGAAGAGATCTGTAGCACAACCGGCTCCAATGGTGTGCCTCCAGATTTCTTGAAGTGCAAGCTTTTCCCTTTCTCTCTTACGGGAAAAGCATCACGGTGGTTAAAATCTTTACCACCAGGCTCCATACCGACTTGGGCTGATGCGCGAGCAGCCTTCTTAGATAAGTTCTACACGAAATCCAAGACCGCAGCCTTAAGGAACAAGATCTCCTCATTCGAGCAACAGTCCGGCGAATCCTTCAATGAAGCATGGGAGCGGTTTAAGGAGTACAAGCGCGAGTGCCCTCACCATGGGTTTAGTGATGAGCAGCTGCTCAGCACCTTCTATGACGGAGTAGATTGGGACTACAGAAACGCCCTGAATGCAGCTAGTAACGGTGACTTCTACACTAAGTCAAAGGAAAGAGCTCTGGAGCTGATCGAGAACCTAGCCGCAAGTTCCAGCAACAAAAGCCCGGAGTACGACAGGAAAAAGGTCAACAGCGTGGAGTCCAAGCAGATTGCGGAGCTCACGACCAAGGTTAACCTTCTCCTTAAGGGGAACCAAAAGTCCGTCCTCGCTCAAGTCCATGAGGAAGAAACGGTGATGATCGGAGGGTGGTCAATTATGTGAACGGGCAAGGATTCGGACAGAACCGCGGTTTCAACAACCAAGGTTTCAATACCCATCCGAATTTGTCCTATAGGAGCACCAATGTGGAGAATCCTCAAGACCAGGTTTACCCTAAGAAAGGAGGACAGAATCAGATGGGCTTACAGGAAGGCTACTCCAACAACTACCAGGGTAGGCAATTCGTCCCAAATCAGAACCGATTCCAAGGAGGAAATCAACAAAGGCAGCCCGTCATTAACTCGCAGCCCCAACCTTTCACAAATCCGCAGCCTTCATCTTCATCAACCGGCTCCCAAGATGAGCTGAAGAACATGATGCAACAACTACTGGCGGGACAGCAAAAAGCCGCGGCTGAGATCAATACAAAAGTTGACACCATGTATGTGGACCTTAATGGGAAGTACGAAGCAGTATGGACTCACATGAAGCAGCTTGACACTCAGATTGCACAAACCGCTGAATCAGTTAAGAGGACACCAGGGACTCACGCAGAGGTGAACTACGTGAATGGAAGCTATGTGGAGAATCAGAGCTTGCAAGCTCCGGCGTCTAACTCTCAAGACTAGCTGAAGTCTCTTATGCACTTGGTTCTGCTCAACCAACAGAAATCTGCTCTTGAGGTCAATGTCAAGGTGGACAGCATGTACAATGATCTCAACAATAAGTTTGAAGCTGTTTGCACTCACATGAAGAAGCTTGAGATTCAGATTGGTCAAACTGCTGAGGCATCAGAAAATCTTCCAGAAAGGGTATACATTCCTAAAGTGCCTTATCCAGTTTTACCTAGAGATCAGAGGGAGCCCATCAGTGCAGAAAAACCAGCTGATTTTAAGAAGATAACTCAAGAAGAGATTAAGGCAGTCTTTGTAGAAGTAAGGAGTACACCACCAGCATTGAGGGTATTGCCTAAGGTTGAAGATCCTGGAAAATTCTTGGTCCCATGCTCCGTTGCTGGAGTTGAATTCAAGGACACTCTTTGTGATTCCGGGTCTACTGTGAATCTCATGTCAAAGGCAATTGCAGAGAAGTTGAAAATTTCTGAGGTAAAACCTAGTCATATGACTCTTCGATTTGCAAACACCTCCTCAACAACATCGTCTGGCAGCATTCACGATCTACCTGTCCGAATAGGGGATTGCCTAGTTCCAACCGATTTTCAGGTTGTGGAGATGAGAGAAGGTTATGGCATGCCCTTACTTTTTGGAAGACCGTTCATGGCTACAGTGGGTGCAATCATCGATATGCAAAATAGGCAAGTCTCCTTTTCCAAGATTGACAAGAATGTCTTCTACGAAGCCGTTCCCATAGGAACAACCACACGCGCCTCTTGAATCTCAGCAGTGGATAGAGAGGAAGCACGTACTCCGATTCCGCAAGCACCTGCTCCACCACCCAGAAGGTTTAGGGAGAAGACAAAGACGCAGGGAAACATGCAGTGCAAAAAGATGACGGGAGGTTCTCAAATGACTTTGATCCCTCAAGGATATGATGGAAACTCGGTTGACTACAAGGTGAAGTGCAAAGGTCGTCCTAAACCTTTCTCTAGAGTTAGAGCTATTCTTCCATCAGAGTTGAAAGAGAAGGGTATTGGTGTTGTGAATGGAATGCTGAGTACGGTTCTAAACATGAGGATGCCTGATTATGGAGCTTACTTTGGAGCAAGCTCTCAAGTCCAACCTGATTGATACATGGCACCAAAGTCAAGCTAATGACTTAAACCAAGCGCTTGGTGGGAGGCAACCCACTGGTAAGTGTCTCTAACTTTTATTTTTCTTTTGCTACTAATTCTTGGTTTTGGCTTTCTTTGTTTGAGCCTCTTCACCAAAAAAAAAAAAAAAGGTGCACGTCTTCAGGTAAGTTTTCTTGTCCCTACACCATTGTCAAATCCATTATTAATTTTTCATTTCTCATCCTTTCTCTTGATTTATTCTCACACCGGGACGGTGTGAAGTAAGTCTGGGAGAGGGTGTTTTATTAATTTTTCATTTCTCATCCTTTCTCTTGATACTAAGTCTGGGAGAGGGTGTTGATACTAATTCGGTGTGAAGTAAGTCTGGGAGAAGGGCATCGAGAAGGCTAGGAAGCACCAAAGGTGGGACGATGCGGAGAAGTATCACACTCGTATGGAGCAGGTGAAAACTTCTCTAGCCACGTTGTTCGAGGCAAATCGTCTTAAATCGGAGGTCATTGAGATCTCCGTGAGCTTGATATTGCTTGATGACCTTGAGCACAAAAGAACGAACGTCGTTGCGGACCATTTCAGCGCGAAGGCAACGTCTGAGATACCCAAGGTCGATGTAGGTTGTTTCCTGTGGAGCCTAGACGCTTATGCCGTGATATTGGTTTATTCGCCCGTATCTTCGTACATGTCTGAGTGCGGCCCTTGTGAGGATCCCATCAAGGGCGAGGCTGCTGATGCTGGAGTAATGGACACTGCTGGTTCTAACCTCGGCTCCCAGGATGATCATCTTGGTGCCGAATCTGATTAGGATGGCACTTGTAATTTGCATCTTCGCTTATCTTGCTTTGGATCGTTTAGACCCTTGTTGTTTTTCCTTATGTTTTGGTTCATAGAGTCCTTCCTTATCTGTTGAACTCTTCATCATTTATGAACTATGTTTTCTCTTTTGATTATCTTGGAACTTGTGTTTGACTTGAGTCTTTAATGTTATGATGGGGATGCTTTGTCGGGCATTCCGATCGGTCGGACCAGTGTATCATCGGGGATACTCTCTGGCTTTGACGCTTGGCATTTGTTATGGATGTCGCAGAGAAGTTAGTGCGTTTGGCTCCTTTATTCCCCTTTTAACGAAACGCGTTTAAGATATCGTACTAGGGCCGATTTGGTACTGCATTTTTGCCAGATGTTTTAAGACCATTGTTCCTCGTTTAGCGTTTACTGTGTTTGGAGAGCTCATTTCGCGGTTGAAGTCTCCTTATATTTCCAAATGACGGAACGCTCCTGAAGATAAGCTAAACATAATACATTCCTAACGCTTCACGCATTTCCGATCAGGTATCGCCTTTCTGATATTAGTCCGGAAATTTGTATAGCACACTACATTTATCCGCTGCAGGATGTTGAAAGAACCAAAGTTGAAATGTGAATGTCTTGTTGTGGCCAGCAACAGACGGATTTGTTCGAGAAGACTTGAGTGAGTAGCTTGTTCGAGTTGATTATTAAGCGAGTGGTTCCAGATCTGTTTCGAGATGCTAAGTCCCAATGTTCTTCCGGGTTCGCGACTTTGTCGTTCTTTTGGAACAAACTTGAGTGAGTATCAGGAACTTCCTCGTGTTTAGTGTTGGGGGAACTATCCCTGACGGGTTAAGAGATGCTAAGTGATGAACGCTGGCCTAGGAATCCTTTCAATCTCGGTATAACGAGAAGATAGCCGGAAGCTACTAGCTCCTTCGATGGCTTTTGGTGGAGTGAATGGATCGCACAAAGGATATGGAGGTTCCTTTGATATTTCCAGATTTCTTGCTTCTAGATATGACTCACTAGAACAGCAAAAAAGAAGAGTGTTGATCGATGTAACCCAACAAATCAACAAAATAGTCCACGATGGAACAAAGAGAAGAAGCTCTCAAAAACTTAGAAAATTCGATAATGATTCTTGTCAAATATGTTTGTGACTTAAACAAAGAAAGCAAGGAAAAGAAGCTCAAAAGGTTTGAGAAATTGCCAAAATGGCCAAAAAGAAAGAAAATTGCAAGTAAAGGGGACTTTTCGGTTTTGGTCTTGAAATGATCATGTGATATAATCCAAGGTCGGTCCATAACGTGCTTGGTCTTGAATTTGGATCATGCACATGAAAGTAGTCTCGTCCGGTCATCAGCCTTGGACTCCAAGAAATCAGTTCCAATGGCCACCTTGAGCTTTTCAAAATATTCCTTAGAATTTTGGACGAGAGAGAAATCATATGGGTCGTTGGTCCATGGCTCGGGTTCGCTGGCGTCCGTGGTACGTCGGAGGGCCGCGTGAAAGGCCATCATTCCATGTTGAGTTCCAACCCGAACGATGCCAACTCTGTCTCGTTTGTTTGACTCCTCTTGATAGTTTGGTCGGGAAAGAATTCGTTTAGGACGTGGAATTCACTCTTCAGAATGTGGGACTAGCCGGAGGTCGTTGTTAGGATGTGTCGGGTCGAATCTGTACACAGCCGTGCATTCCGCGGAACGGTCAGGCACAGCAGGGCTCCATCAGGCAACCTCTTTTCTGGTTCGTTGATTCCTCTTTCCTTGTTCAGGTTCAAGCTGTTCCTGGTCCGTTCCATCTTCCTCGTCCTGGTCTGATATCTCACCCATGGATCTATCATTCCCCCCTTCTTGAAAAGGATTCGTCCACGAATCTGGAACATATGCCACAAAACGAACTAAATCAGCAACATTAAAGCTAGAAGAGATGTCATACTTACCTTGAAGATCAAGTTGGTAAGCATTGTTGTTCAAACGCTTGATCACTTCAAAAGGCCCATCGATTCTCGGCATGAGTTTAGACTTTCTTTCTTCAGGAAATCTTTCCTTTCTTAGATGGACCCACACCAAGTCTCTGGGATTGAACAACACTTCACGCCTCTTCTTGTTAGCATGCTTTTCATATTGGCGAGTCTTGACTTCAATGTTTGTCTTAGCCTGCTCTTGAATCTTCCTGACCAGCTTAGCTTTCTTCTTTCCACCTACATGGACCTTATCACTTATGGGCAAAAGCAAAAGATCAAGTGGAGACAAGTGATTGAAATCATAAACAATTTGAAAAGGGGAGTACTTACTAGCTGAATGCAATGGAGTGGTTGTAAGCAAATTCTACATGAGGTAAGCACTCTTCCCAAGTCCTAAGGTTTTTCCTAACCACGGTTCTAAGCAAGGCTGACAAACTCCTATTAACTACTTTGTTTTGCCCATCAGTCTGAAGGTGACAAGTAGTTGAAAATAGTAACTTGGTTCCTAGTTTTGACCAAAGTGTCTTCCAAAAGAAACTAAGGAACTTAGAATCCCTATCAGAAACGATTTTCCTAGGCATGCCATGCAACTTAACTACTTCACGAAAGAACAATTCAGCAACATGCACAACATCATCAAACTTAAGACATGGAATAAAATGGGCCATCTTAGAGAATCTGTCAACAACAACAAAGATTGAATCTCTACTGGTTCTAGACTTAGGAAGTCCTAGCACAAAGTCCATAAAAAGATCAGTCCACGGATGTGAGGGAATGGGAAGAGGAGTATACAGACCTTGGGTTTGAGATTTGGATTTAGCTTGCTTGCACACAACACATCGGTTACAGATTTTCTCCACCTCTATTAGCATAGTTGGCCAATAGAAGTGATCCTGCAAAACTTTGTAAGTCTTTTGCACTCCAAAGTGCCCCATTAGTCTACCACTGTGAGCTTCCCTGATAAACATCTCCCTCAAAGAGCAATGGGGAACACACAAACGGTTATCATGAAACAAAAACCCTTTAACTCGGTAATACTTTCCAAACGCGGTTCTTTCACTTTCATGGTAAGGTTCTTTAAAGTCTGAGTCTTCTACATACAGTTCTTTCATGAATTCAAATCCAATCATTTTTGACTCAAGAGTGGACAAGAGAACATACCTGCATGAGAGGGCATCAGCCACAATGTTCTCCTTACCTTATTTGTACTTAATCACATAAGGCAAGGTTTCTATGAACTCCACCCAACGAGCATGTTTCTTGTTAAGTTTCTGCTGGCCTTTGAGGTGCTTTACGGTCGTGATCAGTGTGAATGACAAACTCTTTAGGCCACAAATAATGTTTCGAAGTCTGAAGTGTCAGGACCAAGGCATAAAGGTCTTTGTCATAGATCGGGTAGTTCAAGGTAGCACCTCCAAGTTTTTCGCTGAAGAACGCAATAGGTTTCCTCTCCAGCATGAGAACAGCACCAATACCTATATTAGAAGCATCGGATTCAGTCTCAAAAGTTTTCATAAAATCTGGTAAAGCTAAAAGAGGGGCGTTTTTAAGCTTCTCTTTCAAGGCTTGGAATGCGGTTTCTTGTGCTTCTTCCCATTTAAATCCGACCGCCTTCTTGATCACATCGGTCAATGGAGCAGCTAGAGTGATAAATTCCTTGACAAACCGTCTATAGAACCCAGCTAGTTTTGGGGTCAAAATCCCCTCCTCGAAGATTGACGAAACAAAAAGCCAAGATCAAAGACCAAATGGGATTTGTCCCGGGCATTGACTAGACGAGCTAAGGCCAACTGCCCACGATCCCTTCGAGTTCGACGACCGGCGGCTGGGACAAGGCCAGCCGCCGGATCTCTTCCGAGCAACGACCGGCGGCTAGGATGAGGCCAGCCGCCGGATCCCCTTCGATCACCAACCGGCGCCTGGGATAAGGCCAGCCGCCGGATCTTCCTCGAGCACGGACCGGCGGCCGGGATAAGGCCAGCCGCCGGGTCTTCATCACACATCGACTGGCGGCTGGGATAAGGCCAGCCGCCCACGATCAGTTCTTAGTCAAGACTCATTATCCGAACATTGTCCAGTCGACCGACCATCAAACATAACTCTAAGCCCGGACCGACTCGAAGATTAGGCATTTGCGTGTTCTGATTCCAAGACGTCCATAAACATTTTCCGAAAGACCGTGACCAACGTCCAGCCGTCCATGGACCAGTCGTCGAAGCACACGAGCCAAAGGAACCGGCGGCTGGCCATCACTACGAAAACCGGCGGCTGAAAGTTCGAACAAAGAACTGGCGGCTCAAATCTCAAGAGTCGTAAAACGTTCGGAATACTCTTCACGCGGGAAAAACCGTTGAAAACACTATTCATCCCGAGACAAAGTTAACCGAAAAATCGAATTAAGTCTAAACCGGGATTCGGATTACTACTCACCAGTTTACTATTCACGGATCACTATTCATCGGCGGGCCGGATTTGGATCAGAACGCGCAGACGGATCACGGAAGACTCTCGGGCCGGATTTCGGGCCCAAAAGCTTAGGTCGGCGGCTGGGAAGGAAGGACAATGTCCCACTTCCAAAATCTGAAGTCTTAGCACCCTAGGATTGTCAGTATATATATGTACGCTCATGTAAGGGTTTAAGGATCCCAAATCCGAGAATTAGGAGTTTTAGCAATATAAGACTTTTCAGCTTTTGCTAATTATTCTTGTACTTTCGGAAATCATCAATAAAATCTCTCTTTTTGCATTTTCGGTCTTTCAGTTCTTTAAAATAGAATTTTCGAGCCCCCATAAAATATAAGTTTTGACAGTGTGAGTTTCGGCTCTCACAGTTTGGCGCTGTCTGTGGGGACGAGAAATATTCTTAACCCTAAGAACAAAAAGGATACGGAACGGAGACGATGACCAAAGAAACAATGTATTGGAGTTCTGTGGATGGCAGCCACGGCCAAACGATGACTTTCCGAGAGGGAGAAGCCGAAATAGACCATCCGCACAACAATCTGCTCGTGATCAACCTTTCAATCGGAGGGTACGAGATACCAAGAGTCTTAGTAGACACAGGAGGAACGGTGAACGTCATATTCCTGGAAACCCTTCGGAGGATGAACATTGAGACCCAGCATCTCATAACCCATCCAAAACCGTTGACTGGACGGGTCGCGGTGCTGAATCGGTTCATCTCGAGGTCGACAGACAAATGTTTGCCCTTCTACGACACACTCAGGGGAAACAAAAAGTTTGAGTGGACAGAGAAGTGTGAACAGGCGTTCCAAGAACTAAAGAAATACCTAACAAGCCCGCCCGTACTTTCAAAGCCGGTCGAAGGAGAGCCCCTCTTTCTGTATACCGCGGTGTCATCGACGGCGGTAAGCGGGGTGCTGGTCAGAGAAGATCGCAACGACCAAAAACCGGTCTTCTATGTGAGCCAGACTTTGGCGGAAATATCCGCTGATGGAAAAGGCGGCCTTGGCAGTGGTGATTTGCGCTCGGAAATTGCGGCCTTATTTCCAATCACACACGATCATTTTACTCACGGTTTTTCCACTCAGAACAATCCTGCATAGTCCCAGTTAATCGAGCGTTTGGCAAAATGGGCGGTGGAATTAAGCGAGTATGATATCGAATACCGAAGCAGAACATGCGCAAAATCGCAAGTCCTTGCGGATTTCTTGATCGAACTCCCGACCGCAGGCGTTAGTGAACCAACATCGGATTCGGTGTGGGTTCTCCACGCAGACGGATCTTCATCAAAGCAAGGTTCGGGGATCGAAGTTCGGTTAACGTCACCGACTGGAAAAATCTTAGAACAGTCGTTCAGGTTACTCTTCAACGCTTCCAACAACGAAGCAGAGTACGAAGCCTTGATCGCTGGACTAAGACTCGCCCTCGGGCTCAAAATCCAGAATCTACAAGCATTTTGTGATTCCCAAATGGTGGCGAACCAGTTCAGCGGGGACTATGAAGCAAAGGACGATCAGATGGAAGCATACCTTAAGATTGTCCGGGAGCGTGCAAAGCGATTCAAGAAGTTCGAACTCACAAGAATCCCGCGGGGAGAAAACGCCCCGGCCGATGCATTGGCGGCCCTGGCATCGACATCGGCCACAGGAGAAAGGCGAATCATTCCCGTGGAATTCATAGAGCAACCGAGCATCGATCCACCGCAAGTCGCGAATCTCATACAACTGCCGGAAGGTGAGGATGAGGTGGAACTCCCGGAAGCAGAGTTAGCAACTGGTCCGACGGAAGAGTACGGCTGCGATCGCGGATGGATGGCCCCGATACGAACATACATCACGGATGGGGAAGTCCCGGCGGGCAAGTGGGCTGCACGAAAGCTAAAGGCCCAAGCGGCCCGCTTCGTCCTCCTCGACGGCAACATCTCCAAATGGAGGGTCTCTGGACCGTTAATGGTCTGCGTAGAAAAAGAAGAGGCAAAACGAATTATGGAGGAAATCCATTGCGGATCATGCAGAAGTCACTCCGGAGGGAGAGCCTTCGCAATCAAAATCAAGCGGCATGGACACTATTGGCCAACCATGATAAAAGATTGCGAAAAGTTCTCCCTCAAGTGCGAGAAATGCCAGAGGCACGCGCCAGTGATCCATCAGCCTGCAGAACTGCTCACATCAATCTCCGCGCCGTACCCATTCATGAGGTGGTCAATGGACATTGTGGGGCCAATGCATAATCGAAGCAGAAAAGGTTCCTACTCGTCCTAACAGACTACTTCTCAAAGTGGGTCGAAGCGGACTTTTACGCCAGTATCAAGGACGCTCAAGTGGAGCACTTCGTCTGGAAAAACATCATATGCCGGCATGGAGTCCCTTACGAGATCGTCACCAACAATGGTTCTCAATTCATTTCCGCCCGCTTCGAAGGATTCTGCTAAAATGGAAAATACGCCTGAGCAAGTCAACGCCGCGTTATCCACAGGGTATTGGCCAGGCCGAAGCAGCCACCAAGACTATTGTTGACGGACTCAAAAAGCGTCTCGACGAGAAGAAAGGGCGATGGGCAGACGAACTCGAAGGAGTACTGTGGTCCCACCGGACAACTCCAAGAAGAGCAACCGGAGAAACGCCATTCGCGCTGGTCTACGGTGCCGAATGCGTTATACCATCAGAAGTAGACTTCCCCGGCGTCAGACGAAGACTCTTGCATGGACAGGAAGGCCTTAACCATCTGATGATGTTAGACGAACTGGACCTGATAAACGAAAGACGGGATCAAGCGCTCATCCGCATTCAAAACTATCAACACGCAGCGGCCAAGTACTACAACTCGAACGTGCGAAGCCGCAAATTCAAGGAAGGAGACTCTTCTTCCGCAAAGTTTCCCAGAACACCGCGGAGCCGAATGCAGGGAAGCTAAGCGCAAAATGGGAAGGACCGTACAAAGTATCAAAGGTGTTCCGCCCAGGAGCATACGAGCTGGAAAACAAAGAAGGAAAGCCAGTTCCGAGGACATGGAATGCGATGCACCTAAAGAAGTATTACCACTAGACGTTGTAAAATAGAACTACGAACCGGCTTGATCCCTACATTCAGGGTACGTAAGCAGCTCGCCTTCAGACGAGTTCAGCTATTTGTATTTGTTAATTTTTGAGGGGGGAGTGGATCCGTATATACACACTCCCAAATTTTTGGAAGCAAATCAAGAGGATGGACATTGGGACTTAGCATCTTATAACACATCCATAGCTTGAAAAGTTTCCTGAGAACACCATTCCGACAAACATCGGGACTTAGCATCCCGAAACCTGAACCGGAAAGCGAATGGACTCAGAAAAACCCGAGAAAACGAAAATTGAGACTTGACATGTCATAACGCATCTCCAACTCAGACAATATCGCCCATCATTAAGGCACTACAAATGCCATCACTTCAAAAACCGCCCCTTGGCGTACAAAAAAACCAGCCTTTTGGTAAGCATGCCACCGTCTGTTGCTGATCACAACGAGACGATTCTTTTAACCATGGTTCTTTCTACATCCCGAAGCGGATAAACATAGCGCGCTATACAAATTTCCGGACCAACATCAGAAAGGCGTAATCTGACATTCCGCGATCCTTCAGGAAACGTTTGAGACGATGTTCTATTTAGTTCATTTCCACTAAATGCCCCGCATAGGTAGAAAATGCGAAGCGTGAGCCACGAAATGAACTAGCTAAACCCAGTAAACGCCAACATGGAACGTTGGTCTTAGACATCTCACGACGAAGTACCAAACCGGCCCTGGTACGAGATCATAAACTCGTCCGAAAGCTAGCAATTAAACAAAACTCCAAACCCAGCGGCTAACTCCGCTGGTCGAATAACACAAGAGGAATTCTTCCCGAACACTCAGATCTGAGCGCCCGGAACAGCGCCCCGATCAACCCGTCTAAACTAAGCAAACAAAACCGAACCAATATGATAAATGGGCCGCCCGATCTCTTCAGATAAACGGGCTGCCTGATCTCTTTAAATAAATGGACTGCTTGGCCTCTTTGAAGAAACAGACCAACCGCTCAGTCTCACTAGACAACAGGGCCAATCGCCCATAAGGCCAGCGGCCCGCTCCGAAAAACACAACCCGGTGGCCGGGACATGACCAGCCGCCCGGGACCAATCCAACGCAACCCGGCGGCTGGGACATTGCCAGCCGCCCGAGATCAACCCAGCATGACCCGGCGGCCGGGACATGACCAGCCGCCCGGGACCAATCCAACGCAATCTGGCGGCTGGGACATTGCCAGCCGCCCAAGATCAACCCAGCAATGACCCGGCGGCCGGGACATGACCAGCCGCCCAGGATCAATCCAGCATGACCCGGCGGCTGGGAGATGACCAGCCGCCCGTAATCAATCCGACATAACCTGGCGGCTGGGCACATGGCCAGCCGACCATCCTCTCTATATCAATACTAATACACGGCGGCCGGGTTTGTCTCGGACTAAACCCAGCCGCCCGTGACCATCTAACCTGGACCTTTGCAAAAAAGAAAAGTATACGGCAAAACTTAAATATCGAAGGCTCATCTTTTTTGAAATCCCAAACAAGGAAAAATCGGTCCAGAGCAAAAATCAGGCCATGCATAACATAAATCTATAAACGAAAACCAAAAAACTCAAAAATAACTAGAAAGAAAAGCCACCGCAAGGTCAAGAGTCTGAACCAAAACGCCTTAGAAACAGCAATATCCGAGATTCCGGGAACAGACTCGTTCGATCCCGATAGATCAATCACCCCGAGAGAAGTAGCCTCCTCTTCGACAGATCTTTCCTCGGGTATTGAGACATCGTCGTCCTTGTGGGCTGGGCACAACTGAGAATCCACCTTCCCACGAATTAGAGTGATCACATCATCAAACCGAGCTGCAGACTTGTCAAACTCGTTCATCCATGTGGACAATTTCACCTTCTCTTCATCCAAGCTGGGAGGATCAGTCCCCTGAAGCAATGCGACAAGTTCGATATTGCTCTCTATCTGGGCCAAATCTACTTCCTGGTTCCTTGCCTCAGACAAAGATCCGAGGTCTTCTTTTAACACATTCAAGAAGTCACGGAATTTTGCAATGGAAGCCTTGTGGCCATCTGCGTAAGCCCGCTGCACCTTCGAGTTGTGCGCCGCTTTCGCACTAGCCAACTGGTTTTTCAAAGTCTGTACTTCCTTAGCATGACGCGCATCCTTGGCCTCTTGGTGGGTCTTGAACTGCAACGCCTGGGTTTTTTTCCGCGCGCAACGAAGCGAGCTCCCTCTCGAGCAACTTGACCCGATGAGAAGACGCCACCTCAAGTTCGTTAAATTTCCTCCTTACCAGCCGAGCATCCTCCCGAGCTTCCTCAGCACGCTTGCGGACTCCACGGACACAAGCATCATACGTGCTGATGCACTTGTTCACGGAAGACATGAACTAAAAAAAAAATAATAATAAAAAAAAAGAGAGAGTCAGCACAAAAAAAAAAAAAAAGAGGAAAGCAAGAATAAACAAACCTTCATCCCGCTCAAGGCCATATCCTCATATTTCTCAGGCTCGTCTAGGCTGTCAGAAGATGGAAACTTGAAACTAGCATCCGTGATCACCGAAAAACTCCTAGCACTCTGACGACGATTTTTACAAACAGCCTCGGGAAAAGCAAGCCCTGGCGAAGGCTCCATACGCCGAGCCTCGGAAGGAGAATTCTTCGCTCCGGGGTCAGCAAGGCAACCCGCCTGCTTTTGGCGCAACAGGTCGCCTTCATCGCTCAGACCATAGACAACCCCGCCAGCCGCCGCTTTAGCCTTGGGCAAACGCCTCGCGATACTTCGTTCAAGAATGGCCTCCTTTTTCAAAGGATTGACCACAACGGTGGATACCGCCAACTTATCTGCGGGCCACTCGGGAGGACGGATGGCCTGACTACCGTCCGCCAATCCCGATCCCGAAGGGCCAGCCGCCGTCTTGTCCTTAGCGTCTTTTCCAAGTTTGTTTGCTCTCCGTTCTTCTCCACCTGCCTCCTCTCGCAAAAAGATGGCCTAACCATGATATCAAATTCAAAGAAACGGAAAGAGCACTCGACTATAGAAAGAACTCGCCAGGAAAGAGAAGAAGGTAGGGTGCATATATATAGTCGGAAGGCCCGAATCCTAGTTCGAATAGAAATTGGATCTTTCCAATTCCGAGCCAACCGCCCACGAGTCTTTCACACAAAAAGGGAGTTCTTTTTACCAAAAAGGAAAGAGGAGAAGAAAGGAAATTTTCTCGTTTCGGTCAATCCCGATAAAACCTCGGCTTAAAGCTCATCGTCTTGGACTACTAAAACGAAGAGCTGGGGGGGTAACTGTTGGGGTCAAAATCCCCTCCTCGAAGATTGACGAAACAAAAAGCCAAGATCAAAGACCAAATGGGATTTGTCCCGGGCATGGACTGGACGAGCTAAGGGCAACTGCCCACGATCCCTTCGAGTTCGACGACCGGCGGCTGGGACAAGGCCAGCCGCTGGATCTCCTCCGAGCAACGACCGGCGACTGGGATGAGGCCAGCCATCGGATCCCCTTCGATCACCAACCGGCGGCTGTGATAAGGCCAGCCGCCCGGTCTTCTTCGATCACCAACCGGCGGCTGGGATAAGGCCAGCCGCCGGATCTTCCTCGAGCATGGACCGGCGGCCGGGATAAGTGTGAGAGCCGAAACTAACAATGTCAAAACTTATATTTAGTGGGGGCTCGAAAATTCTATTTATAAAGAACTAAAGGACCGAAAATGCAAAAGAGAGATTTTTATTGATATTTTCCGAAAGTACAAGGGAAATTAGCAAAAGATGAATAGTCTTAAATTGCTAAAACTCCTAATACTCGGATCTGGGATGGATTTAATCCTTACACGAGCGTACATATATATACTGATAATCCTAGGAGGCTAAGACTTCCGATTTCCGATGTGGGACTTTGTCCTTCCTTCCCAGCCGCCGACCTAAGCTTTTTGGGCCCTATTTCCGGCCCGAGAGTCTTCCGTGATCCGTCTGCGCGTTCTGACCCGAATCTGGCCCGCCGGTGAATAGTAATCATGAATAGTAAACCGAATCTCGGTTTATACTTAATTCAATTTTTTGGTTAACTTTGTCTCGAGATGAATAGTGTTTTTAGCGGTTTTTCCCGCGTGAACAGCATTCCGAGCGTTTTACGACTTTTGAGATTTGAACCGCCCGTTCTTCATTTGAACTTCCAGCCGCCGATTTCCGTATTAACGGCCCGCCGCCGGTTCCTTTGGCTCATGTGCTCGGCGACTGGTCCACGGACGGCTGAACGTTCGTCACGGTCTTTCGGGAAATGTTTACGGACGTTTTTGGAGTCGGATTGCGCAAATGGATAGTCTTCGGGTCAGTCCGGGCTTAGAGTTACATTTAACGGTCGGTCGACTGGACGATGTTCAGATAACGAGTCTTGACTGAGAAATGATCGTGGGATGCCGACTGGTGTATGAAGAAGACCCGGCGGCTGGCCTTATCCCAGCCGCCGGTTGCAGCATGAAGAGGACCCGGCGGCTGGCCTTATCCCAGCCGCCGGTTGCAGCATGAAGAGGACCCGGCGGCTGGCCTTATCCCAGCCGCCGGTTGCAGCATGAAGAGGACCCGGCGGCTGGCCTTATCCCAGCCGCCGGTCGATGCTCGGTGAAGGCCCGGCGGCTGGCCTTATCCCAACCGCCGGATGATGCTCGGTGAAGATCCGGCGGCTGGCCTCATCCCAGCTGCCGGATGTTGCTTGATGAAGACCCGGCGGCTGGCGTTATCCCAGCCGCCGGATGTTGCTCGATGAAGATCCGGCGGCTGGCCTTATCCCAGCCGCCGGATGTTGCTTGATGAGGACCCGGCGGCTGGCCTTATCCCAGCCGCCGGATGTTGCTTGATGAAGACCCGGCGGCTGGCCTTATCCCAGCTGCCGGTTCATTTCCCGGACGGGTCGTGGGCAGTTGGCCTTAGTTCCTCCGGTCCATGTTAGGAGTAAGTTCCATTTGATCTTTGACCTTGACTTCTCGTTCCGTCAATCTTCGAGGAGGGGATTTTGACCCCAACAGTTAGCCCCCCAGCTCTTCGTTTTCGTAGTCCAGGACGATGAGCTTTAAGTCGAGGTTTTATCGGGATTGATCGGAACGAGAAAATTTCCTTTTCTCTTCTCTTTCCTCTTTTTGTAGATAAAAATTTCCTTTTTCGCGTGAAAGACTTGTGGGCGGTTGGCTCGAAATTGGAAAGACTCAACTCCTACTAGGACTCGAACCGTCCGACTATATATATGGACCTTTCCTTCTTCTTTTTCCTCACGAGTTCTTTCTCTAGTCGAGTGCTCTTCCGTCTCTTTGAATTTAATATAATGGTTAGGCAATCTTTTCGCGAGAGGAGGCAGATGGAGAAGAAAGGTGAGGTAAACAAGCTTGGAAAAGATCCCAAGGATAAGACGGCGGCCGGCCCTTCGGGATCGGGATTGGCGGACGGCAGTCATGCCATCCCTCCACCCGAGTGGCCAGCGGATAAGTTGGCGGTATCCACCGTTGTGGTCACTCCTCTGAAGAAGGAGGCTATTCTTGAACGAAGTATCGTGAGACGTTTACCCAAGGCTAAAGCGGCGGCTGGCGGGATCACCTATGGTCTGAGCGATGAAGACGACCTGTTGCGCCAAAAGCAGGCGGATTGCCTTGCTGACCTCGGAGCGAAAAATTCTTCTTCCGAGGTTCGGCGTATAGATCCTTCGCCAGGGCTTGCTTTTCCTGAAGCAGTTTGTAGAAATCTTCGTCAGTCTGCTAGGAGTTTTTCGGTGATCACAGATGCTAGTTTCAAGTTTCCTTCTTGTGACAGTCTGGACGAGCATGAGAAGTATGAGGATATGGCCTTGAGCGGAATGAAGGTTTACCTATTATTCTCTCTTTTTCTCTTTTTTTTTTTTTTTTTGCTGACTCCCCCCCCTTTTTTTTAGTTTATGTCTTCCGTGAACAAGTGCATCAGCACGTATGATGCTTTTGTCCGCAGAATCCGCAAGCGTGCCGAGGATGCTCGGGAGGATGCTCGGATGGTAAGGAGGAAACTCAATGAACTCGAGGCGGCATCTTCGCATCAGGTCAAGTCACTCGAGAAGGATCTTGCTTCGTTGCGCGTTGAAAGAGCCGAGGCGTTGCAGTTCAAGACCCGTCAAGAGGCCAAAGATGCGCGTCATGCTAAGGAGATACAGACTTTGAAAGACAAGATGGCCAGTGTGAAGGCGGCGTGCAACTCGAAGGTGCAGCGGGCTTATGCGGATGGGCGCAAGGCTTCCGTCGCGAAATTCCGCGACTTCTTGGATGTGCTAAAGGAAGATCTTGGATCTTTGTCTGAGGCCAGGAACCAGGAAGTGGATTTGGCTCAGATAGAGAGTAATATCGAACTTGTCACGTTGCTACAGGGGACTGATCCTCCCAGCTTGGATGAGGAGGAGGTGAAATTGTCCACATTGTTGAACGAGTTTTACAAGTCTGTGGCTCGGTTTGATGATGTGATCGCCCGAGTTCGTGGGAAGATTGACTCCCAGTTGTGCCCAGCTCATAGGGATAACAATGTTTCAATACCCGTGGAAAGATCTGTCGAAGAAGAGGCTACTTCTCTCGGGGTGGTTGACGTGTCGGGGTCGAATGAGTCTGTTCCCGGAATCTCGGATATTGCTGTTGCCAAAGCGTTTGGCTCAGATTCTTGACCTCGCGACAATCTTTCTTTCTAGTAATTTTCGAGTTTTTGGTAGTTCTTGGATTTTGTTTATAGATTTATGTTATGTATGGCCTGATTTTTGGTCTGGACTGGTTTTTTCCTTATTTTGAGATTTCAATAAGATAAGCTTCCGAAATTCGAGTTTTGCCGTATACTTTTCTTTTGTGCAAAGGTCCAGGTTGGGTGATCGTGGGCGGCTGGGTTTAGTCCAAGACAAACCCGGCCGCCGTGTATTGATATGGAGAGGATGCTGGATTGATCTTGGGCGGCTGGCAAATGTCCCAGCCGCCGGATCATGCTAGATTGATCTCGGGCGGCTGACGATGTCCCAGCCGCCGGATCATGCTGGATTGATCCCGGGCGGCTGGCTATGTCCCAGCCGCCGGATCATGCTGGATTGATCCCGGGCGGCTGGCAATGTCCCAGCCGCCAGGTCGTGTCTTTTGAAGCGGCGATGGCATTTGTTGTGCCTTAATGATGGGTGATATCGTTTAAGTTAGAGATGCGTTATGACTCGTCAAGTTTCAATGTTCGTTTTCTCGGTTTTTTTTGAGTCTATTCGCTTTCCGGATCAGGTTTCGAGATGCTAAGTCTCAATGTTTGTCGGAATGGTGTTCAGAAAACCTTTCAAGCTATGGATGTGTTATGAGATGCTAAGTCCCAATGCCCATCCTCTTGATTTGCTTCCGAAAATTTGGGAGTATGTATATACGGACCCACTCCCCCTTGAATATTATAAAGTAAAAATAGCTGAACTCGTCGGAAGACGAGTTGCCTACGTACCCTGAATGTAGGGATCAAGCCGGTTCGTAGTTCTATTTTACAGCGTCTAGTGATAATACTTCTTTAGGTGCATCGCGTTCCATGTCCTTGGGACTGGCTTTCCTTCTTTGTTTTCCAGCTCGTATGCTCCTGGGCGGACCACCTTTGCTACTTTGTACGGTCCTTCCCATTTTGCACCTAGCTTCCCTGCATTCGGCTCCGCGGTGTTCTGAAAAACTTTGCGGAGGACGAGGTCTCCTTCCTTGAATTTGCGGCTTCGCACGTTTGAGTTGTAGTATTTGGCCGCTGCTTGTTGATAGTTTCGAATGCGGATGAGCGCTTGATCCCGTCTTTCGTTTATTAGGTCCAGTTCGTCTAACATCATCAGATGGTTAAGGCCTTCCTGTCCGGGCAAGAGCCTTCGTCTGACGCCGGGGAAGTCTACTTCCGACGGTATAACGCATTCGGCACCGTAGACCAGTGCGAATGGCGTTTCTCCGGTTGCACGTCTTGGAGTTGTCCGGTGGGACCAGAGTACTCCTTCGAGTTCGTCCGCCCATCGCCCTTTCTTCTCGTCGAGACGCTTTTTGAGTCCGTCAACGATAGTCTTGTTGGCTGCTTCGGCCTGGCCATTACCCTGCGGATAACGCGGCGTTGACTTGCTCAGGCGTATCTTCCACTTTTCGCAAAATCCTTCGAAGCTGGTGGAAATGAATTGAGAACCGTTGTACGTGACAATCTCGTAAGGGACTCCGTGCCGGCATATGATGTTTTTCCAGACGAAATGCTCCACTTGAACGTCCTTGATACTAGCGTACGAATCCGCTTCGACCCACTTCGAGAAGTAGTCTGTCAGGACAAATAGGAACCTTTTTTGCTTTGAGTTATGCATTGGCCCCACAATGTCCATTGACCACCTCATGAATGGGTATGGCGCGGAAATTGATGAGAGTAGTTCTGCGGGCTATAGGATCACTGGTGCGTGCCTTTGGCATTTTTCGCACTTGAGGGAGAACTTCTCGCAATCTTTTATCATCGTTGGCCAATAGTGTCCATGCCGCTTGATTTTGATTGCAAGGGCTCTTCCTCCGGAGTGATTTCCGCACGATCTTGGACTTCCTCCATAATTCGTCTTGCCTCTTCTTTTTCCACGCAGATCATTAATGGTCCCGAGATCCTCCATTTGTAGAGGTTTCCGTCGAGGAGAACGAAGCGGGCCGTTTGGGCCTTAAGCTTTCGTGCAGCCCACTTTTCTGCCGGGACTTCCCCGTCCCCGATGTATGTTCTTATCGGAGCCATCCATCCACGATCGCAGGCATACTCTTCCGTCGGACCAGTTGCTAACTCTTCTTCCGGAGGTTCTTCCTCGTCTTCACCTTCTGGCAGTTGTATAAGATTGA
Organism: Isatis tinctoria; assembly: GCA_010577795.1. Lineage (NCBI taxonomy): Eukaryota > Viridiplantae > Streptophyta > Magnoliopsida > Brassicales > Brassicaceae > Isatis > Isatis tinctoria. The sequence goes on from CM021246.1 coordinate 13,886,580, forward strand.
TGACTTGGGGTGGATCGATGCTCGGTTGCTCTATGAACTCGACGGGAATGATTCACCTTTCTCCCGGGGCAGACGTTGACGCCAGGGCCGCCAATGCATCGGCCGGAGCGTTTTCTCCCCGTGGGATCCTTGTGAGTTCGAATTTTTCGAATCGCTTTGCAAGCTCCCGGACAATTCTGAGATATGCTTCCATCCAGTCGTCTTTTGCTTCATAGTCCCCGCTGAATTGGTTTGCCACCAGCTGGGAATCGCAAAATGCTTGCAGATTTTGGATCTTGAGTCCGAGGGCAAGTTTTAGTCCAGTGATCAAGGCTTCATACTCCGCTTCGTTGTTGGAAGCGTTGAAGAGCAACCTGAACGACTGTTCTAGGATTTCCCCAGTTGGTGATGTTAACCGCACCCCAACTCCCGAACCTTGCTTCGATGAAGACCCATCTGCTTGGAGAACCCACGTCGAATCTGACGTTGGTTCACTAACGCCTGCGGTCGGGAGTTCGATCAAGAAATCTGCAAGGACTTGCGATTTCGGGCATGTCCTGCTCCGATACTCGATATCATACTCGCTTAATTCTACCGCCCATTTTGCCAGACGTCCCGATTGACTGGGACTATGCAGGATCGTTCTGAGAGGAAAAACCGTGAGTAAAATGATCGTGTGCGATTGGAAATAAGGCCTCAATTTCCGAGCGCACATCACCACTGCCAAGGCCGCTTTCTCCATTAGCGGGTATCGAGTTTCCGCTTCCGTCAAGGTCTGACTCACGTAGAAGACCGGTTTTTGTTCGTTGCGATCTTCTCTTATCAGCACTCCGCTTACCGCCGTTGATGATATCGCCGTATACAGAAAAAGGGGCTCTCCTTCGACCGGCTTTGAAAGTACAGGCGGGCTTGCCAGGTATTTCTTTAGTTCTTGGAACGCCTGTTCGCATTTCTCTGTCCACTCAAACTTTTTGTTTCCTATGAGTGTGTCGTAGAAAGGCAAACATTTGTCCGTCGACCTCGAGATGAACCGGTTTAGCGCCGCAACCCGTCCGGTTAATCTTTGGATTTCTCTCTTAGTTTTTGGTGAGGCCATCTCTATCAGGGCGTTAATTTGCTTTTTTGTTTGCTTCTATCCCTCGATGAGTTACCAGATACCCGAGGAATTCACCGGATGCTACTCCGAATCTGCACTTTGTCGTGTTTAACTTCATGTTGTGCCGGTTGAGTTGTTCAAAGCATTCCCGCAAGTGTTTCACGTGGTCTTTCTCCTCAAATGATTTGACCAACATATCGTCGATGTAGACTTCCATCGTTCTTCCGAGTTGTTCGGCGAACATTTTGTTGACAAGCCTTTGGTATGTCGCGCCCGCATTCTTTAATCCGAACGACATTACTTTATAGCAATATGTTCCGCGATCCGTGATGAACGCAGTCTTGTCTCGATCGTCGGGGTTCATCATGATCTGATTATATCCGGAGAAAGCATCCATGAACGATAGCAGCTTGTTCCCTGCCGTTGCTTCGACTAATCGATCGATGTGCGGAAGAGGAAAGCTGTCTTTTGGACACGCTTTATTTAGGTCCATGAAATCGACGCAAACTCGTCATTTTCCATTCTTCTTTTTCACTACTACCGGATTCGCTAGCCAGTCGGGATATTTCACTTCCATGATTGATCCGACTTTGAGCAATCTCTCTACTTCATCGTTCGCCGCCTGGGCGCGCTCTGGTCCGAGTTTCCGTCTTTTCTGCTTCACTGGTTTGAACGTCGGATCCACGTTGAGTTCATGGCTTGTGATGCCGATGTCGATCCCGGGCATATCTTCTGCTGCCCACGCGAATGACCCGGCGTTCTCCTTTAACAAGGTGATCAACTCCGTCTTGACCGGGTCCTCTAAATTTGCTCCAATCTCCGTACATCGCTCAGGATTCGTTTCGTCTATGTTGACCGAAATCACTGGCTCGCACGGGGGATCCTTCTCCGTCTCCCGGGATTCTTCGATTTGTAACTTTTGTTCGAGTTTCGCAAGCTGCCGCTCTTCTCTTCCGTTCTCGGACTTTGTCCGGTGGTGGGAATCGGTTACTGTGAGAGCCGAAACTCACACTGTCAAAACTTATATTTAATGGGGGCTCGAAAATTCTATTTATAAAGAACTAAAGGACCGAAAATGCAAAAAGATGAAAAAGGGAGATTTTATTGATATTTTCCGAAAGTACAAAGGAAATTAGCAAAAGCTGAATAGTCTTAAATTGCTAAAACTCCTAATACTCGGATCTGGGATGGATTTAACCTTTACATGAGCGTACATATATATACTGACAATCCTAGGAGGCTAAGACTTCAGATTTCCGATCTGGGACCTTGTCATTCGCTCCCAGCCGCCGACTTAAGCTTTTTGGGCCCGATTTCCGGCCCGAGAGTCTTCCGTGATCCATCTGCGCATTCTGACCCAAATCTGGCCCGCCGGTGAATAGTGATCCGTGAATAGTAAACCGGTGAATAGTAATCCGAATCTCGGTTTATGCTTAATTCGATTTTTCGGTTAACTTTGTCTCGGGATGAATAGTGTTTTTAACGGTTTTTAACGGTTTTTCCCGCGTGAATAGTGTTCCGAGCGTTTCATGACTTCCGAGATTTGAACCGCCCGTTTTTTATTTGAACTTCCAGCCGCCGGTTTCAGTATTGATGGCCAGCCGCCGGTTCCTTTGGCTTGTATGCTCGGCGACTGGTCCACGGCTGGCTGGACGTTCGTCTCGGTCTTTCGGGGAACGTTTATGGACGTCTTTGGGGTCAGAACATGCAAACGGATGATCTCCGGGTCGGTCCGAGCATTGAGTTACGTTTGACGGTCGGTCGACTGGACGATGTTCGGATGAGGAGTATCGACTCGAGAAATGATCGTGGACATGTGATGAAGACCCGGCGGCTGGGACAAGTGCCAGCCGCCGGCCACGGAGGGGAGATCCGGCGGCTGGCCTCATCCCGCCGCCAGCCACGGACGAGGGGAGATCCGGCGGCTGGCTTCATCCCAGCCGCCGGCCACGGACGAGGGGAGATCCGGCGGCTGGCTTCATCCCAGCCGCCGGCCACGGACGAGGGGAGATCCGGCGGCTGGCTTCATCCCAGCCGCCGGCCACGGACGAGGGGAGATCCGGCGGCTGGCACTTGTCCCAGCCGCCGGCCGTTGGTGAAAGAGGACCCGGCGGCCGGCCATGTCCCAGCCGCCGGTTGGCTTCCTTGGACGGATCGTGGGCAGTTTGCCTTAGCTCGTTCGTTCCATGTTCGGGATAGGTTTCATTTGGTCTTGTCCGTCCCACGTTCGGATGAAGAAGACCCGGCGGCTGGCACTCATCCCAGCCGCCGGCCTTGGGTGGAGAAGACCCGGCGGCTGGCACTCATCCCAGCCGCCGGTTCGTGCCTTGGACGGGTCGTGGGCAGTTTGCCTTAGCTTGCCCGTTCCATGTTCGTGATTTGATCTCGACCTTGACTTCTCGTTCCGTCAATCTTCGAGGAGGGGATTTCGACCCCAACAGTTAGCCCCCCAGCTCTTCGTTCTCGTAGTCCAGGACGATGAGCTTTAAGCTGAGGTTTTATCGGGATTGATCGAAACGGGAAAATTTCCTTTTCGTATGAAAGACTCGTGGGCGGTCGGCTCGGAATTGGAAAGACTCAATTCCTTTTCGAACTAGGACTCGAACCGTCCGACTATATATATGGACCCTTCCTTCTTCTTTTTCCTCACGAGTTCTTTCTCTTGTCGAGTGCGCTTTCTGTTTTTTAAGATAATGGTTAGGCAATCTTTTCGCGAGAGGAGGCAGATGGAGAAGAAGAGTGAAGTGAATAAACTCGGGAAGGATTCTAAGGATAAGACGGCGGGCGGTCCGTCAGGATCGGGATTGACGGACGGTAGTCGAGCCGTCCCTCCATCCGAGTGGCCTGCGGATAAGTTGGCGGTATCCACCGTTGTGGTCACTCCTCTGAAGAAGGAAGCTATTCTTGAACGAAGTATCGCGAGGCGTTTGCCCAAGGATAAAGCGGCGGCTGGCGGGATCACCTACGGTCTGAATGATGAAGACAACCGGTTGCGCCAAAAGCAGGCGGATTGCCTTGCTGACCCCGGAGTGAAAAACTCTCCTCCCGAGGCTCGGCGCACAGGTCCTTCGCCAGGGCTTGCTTTTCCTGAGGCTGTTTGTAAAAATCGTCGTCAGTCCGCTAGGAGTTTTTCGGTGATCACGGATGCTAGTTTCAGGTTTCCTTCTTGTGATAGTCTGGATGAGCCTGAGAAGTACGAGGATATGGCCTTGAGCGGGATGAAGGTTTATCCATTCTTGCCTTTTCTCTTTCTTCTCCCCTTTTTTTTTTTTTTTTTTTTTTATATATATATACTGACACTTCCCTGTTATTATTTCAGTTCATGTCTTCCGTGAACAAGTGTATCAGCACGTATGATGCTTCTGTCCGTGGAATCCGCAAGCGTGCTGAGGAAGCTAGGGAGGATGCTCGGCTGGTGAGGAGGAAACTTAACGAACTTGAAGCGACGTCTTCGCATCGGGTCAAATCGCTCGAGAAAGAGCTTGCTTCGTTACGTGCGGAGATCAGTGGCGTTGCAGTTTAAGACCCGTCAAGAGGCCAAAGATGCGCGTCATGCTAAGGAAACAGGCTTTGAAGGATCAGATGGCCAGTGTAAAAGCGGCGCGCAATTCGAAGGTGCAACGGGCTTACGCGGATGGCCGCAACTTCCGTTGCCAAATTCCGCGGCTTCTTGGATGCGCTGAAAGAAGACCTTGGATTTTTGTCTGAGGCAAGGAATCAGGACGTAGATTTGGCTCAGATAGAGAGTAATGTTGAACTTGTCGCTTTGCTACAAGGGACTGATCCTCCCACCTTGGACGAGGAGAAGGTGAAATTGTCCACATGGATGAACGAGTTCGATAAATCTGCAGTTCGGTTTGATGATGTGATTGCTCGAATCCGTGGGAAGATCGATTCTCAGTTATGTCCAGCCCACAAGGATGACAATGCTTCAATACCCGAGGGAAGATCCGTTGAAGAGGAGGCTGTTTCTCTCGGGGTGGTTGACCTATCGGGATCGAACGAGTCTGTTCCCGGAGTCCCTGATATTGCTATTGCCCAGGCGTTTGGTTCTGATTCTTAACCATGCGGTGGTTTTTCTTTCTTGTTATTTTTTGAGTTTTTGGCTTTATAGCTTTATGCTATGTATGGCCTGATTTTTGGTTTGGACCGATTCCTTTTGTTTTGAGACTTCAATAAAACTAGCTTTCGAGATTTGTCACTTGCCATACGCTGTTTCTTTGTACAAGGATCCTGATTGAATGATCGTGGGCGGCTGGGTTTAGTCCGAGACGAACCCGGCCGTCGTGTATTGATTTGGAGAGGATGCTATATCGATATCGGGCGGCTGGCATGTCCCGGCCGCCGGATTACGTTGACTGATCCTGGGCGGCTGGCATGTCCCGGCCGCCGGATTATGCTAGTTGATCCTGGGCGGCTGGCATGTCTCGGCCGCCGGATTATGTTGATTGATCCCGGCGGCTGGCATGTCCGCCGCCGGGGCGGGCTGTGTCCGAGTCGCCGGTTATGCTTTTTTGGAGCGGGCTGCTGGCCGTTTATTTGAAGAGATCGGGCGGCCCGTTTATCCGACTGGATTGGGTACTCGACCTTTCTTGTATCGGTTTGGTTTTGCTTGCTTAGGTTAGTCGGGTTGATCGGGGCGCTGTTCCGGGCGCTCGGACCTGATTGTTCGGAGGAGTTTCCCTTGAGTTATTCGACCAGCGGAGTTAGCCGCTGGGCTTTGAGTTTGGTTTAGTTGCTAGTTTCGGACGAGTTTATGATCTCGTACCAGGGCCGTTTTGGTACCTCGTCGTGAGATGTCTAAGACCAGCGTTCCAAGTTGGCGTTTACTGGGTTAAGGAGTTCATTTAGTGATTCACGCTTTGCATTTTCTACCTATGCGGGGCGTTTAGTGGAATGAACTCAATAGAACATCGTCTGAGACGTTTCCTGCCAGGATCGCGGAATGTCAGGTTACGCCTTTCGGATGTTAGTCCGGAAATTTGTATAGCGCGCTACGTTTTATCCGCTTTGGGATGTAAGGGAACCATGGTTAAAAAGATCGTCCCGTTGTGATCAGCAACGGACGGTGGCATGCTTGCTAAAGACAGGTTTTATGTGTGCCAAGGGGCGATTTTTGAGTGAGGCATATCCGGCGGCCGGTACTCATCCCAGCCGCCGGCTTTGGATGAAGAAGATCCGGCGGCTGGCACTTATCCCAGCCGCCGGCTTTGGATGAAGAAGATCCGGCGGCTGGCACTTATCCCAGCCGCCGGCTTCGGATGAAGAAGATCCGGTGGCTGGCCCTTATCCCAGCCGCCGGCTTCGGATGAAGAAGATCCGGTGGCTGGCCCTTATCCCAGCCGCCGGTTCATATTTCAGATGAGTCGTGTGCAGTTTTTCTGAGTCCATTCGTTTTCCGGACCAAGTTTCGGGATGCTAAGTTCCGATGTTTGCCTGGATGATATCCTCGGGGAACTTTTCAAGCTATGGATGTGTTATGAGATACTAAGTCCCAGCGTCCATCCTCTTGATTTGCTTCCGAAAATTTGGGAGTATGTATATACGGACCCACTCCCCCCTTGAAAATTATAAAATATAAATAGCTGAACTCGTCGGAAGGCGAGCTGCCTACGTACCCTGAATGTAGGGATCAAGCCGGTTCGTAGTTCTATTTTACAACGTCTAGTGGTAATACTTCTTTAGGTGCATTGCGTTCCATGTCCTTGGGACTGGCTTCCCTTCTTTGTTTTCTAGCTCGTATGCTCCTGGACGGACCACCTTTGCTACTTTGTACGGTCCTTCCCATTTCGCGCCTAGTTTCCCTGCATTCGGCTCCGCGGTGTTCTGGAAAACTTTGCGGAGGACGAGGTCTCCTTCCTTGAATTTGCGGTGGCGCACGTTTGAGTTGTAGTATTTGGCCGCTGCTTGTTGATAGTTTTGGATGCGGATGAGGGCTTGATCCCGTCTTTCGTTTATGGTCCAGTTCGTCTAACATCATCAGATGATTAAGGCCTTCCTGTCCGGCAAGAGCCTTCGTCTGACGCCGGGAAAGTCTACTTCTGACGGTATAACGCATTCGGCACCGTAGACCAGTGCGAATGGCGTTTCTCCGGTTGCGCGTCTTGGAGTTGTCCGATGGGACCAGAGCACCCCTTCGAGTTCGTCCGCCCATCGCCCTTTCTTCTCGTCAAGACGCTTTTTGAGTCCGTCAACGATAGTCTTGTTGGCTGCTTCGGCCTGGCCATTACCCTGCGGATAGCGTGGCGTTGACTTGCTCAGGCGTATCTTCCACTTTTCGCAAAATCCTTCGAAGCGGGTGGAAATGAATTGAGAACCATTGTCCGTGACGATCTCGTAAGGGACTCCGTGCCGGCATATGATGTTTTTCCAGACGAAATGCTCCACTTGGGTGTCCTTGATACTGGCGTAAGAGTCCGCTTCGACCCATTTTGAGAAGTAATCTGTTAGGACAAGTAGGAACCTTTTCTGCTTTGAGTTATGCATTGGCCCCACGATATCCATCGACCACCTCATGAATGGGTACGGCGCAGAAATTGACGAGAGCAGTTCTGCGGGCTGATGGATCACCGGCGCGTGCCTCTGGCATTTCTCGCATTTGAGGGAGAACTTCTCGCAATCTTTTATCATGGTTGGCCAATAGTGTCCATGCCGCTTGATTTTGATTGCGAGAGCTCTTCCTCCGGAGTGATTTCCGCACGACCCACTATGGACTTCTTCCATAATTCGTCTTGCCTCTTCTTTTTCCACGCAGACCATTAATGGTCCGGAGATCCTCCATTTGTAGATGTTGCCGTCGAGGAGAACGAAGCGGGCCGCTTGGGCCTTTAGTTTTCGTGCAGCCCATTTGTCCGCCGGGACTTCCCCGTCCATGATGTATGTTCGTATCGGAGCCATCCATCCGCGATCGCAGCCATATTCTTCCGTTGGACCAGTTGCTAACTCTTCTTCCGGAGGCTCTTCTTCGTCTTCTCCTTCCGGGAGTTCGTGATGTTAACCGCACCCCGACTCCCGAACCTTGCTTCGATGAAGACCCATCTGCTTGGAGAACCCACGTCGAATCTGACGTTGGTTCACTAACGCCTGCGGTCGGGAGTTCGATCAAGAAATCTGCAAGGACTTGCGATTTCGCGCATGTCCTGCTCCGATACTCGATATCGTACTCGCTTAATTCTACCGCCCATTTTGCCAGACGTCCCGATTGACTGGGACTGTGCAGGATCGTTCTGAGAGGAAAAACCGTGAGTAAAATGATCGTGTGCGACTGGAAATAAGGCCGTAATTTCCGTGCGCACATCACCACTGCCAAGGCCGCCTTCTCCATTAGCGGGTATCGAGTTTCTGCGTCCGCCAAGGTCTGGCTTACATAGAAGACCGGTTTTTGCTCGTTGCGATCTTCTCTGACCAGCACCCCACTTACCGCCGTTGATGATACCGCCGTATACAGAAAAAGGGCTCTCCTTCGACCGGCTTTGAAAGTACGGGTGGGCTTGCTAGGTATTTCTTTAGTTCTTGGAACGCCTGTTCACACTTCTCTGTCCACTCAAACTTTTTGTTTCCCCTGAGTGTGTCGTAGAAGGGCAAACATTTGTCCGTCGACCTCGAGATGAACCGATTCAGCCGCCGCGACCCGTCCGGTCAGCCTTTGGATTTCTCTCTTGGTTTTTGGCGAAGCCATCTCTATCAGGGCGTTGATTTGCTTCGGGTTGGCTTCTATCCCTCGATGAGTTACCAGATATCCGAGGAATTCGCCGGATGCTACTCCGAATCTGCACTTCGCCGGGTTTAGTTTCATGTTGTGCCGGTTGAGTTGTTCAAAGCATTCCCGCAAGTGTGTGACGTGGTCTTTTTCCTCCAATGACTTGACCAACATATCGTCGATGTAGACTTCCATCGTTCTTCCGAGTTGTTCGGCGAACATCTTGTTGACAAGCCTTTGGTATGTAGCGCCGGCATTCTTTAACCCGAATGGCATCACCTTATAACAGTATGTTCCGCGATCTGTGATGAAGGCAGTCTTGTCTCGATCGTCGGGATTCATCATGATTTGGTTGTATCCGGAGAAAGCGTCCATGAAAGATAGCAGCTTGTTCCCTGCTGTCGCTTCGACTAATCGATGTGCGGAAGGGGAAAGCTGTCTTTTGGACACGCTTTATTCAGATCAGTGAAATTGACGCAAACTCGCCATTTTCCATTCTTCTTCTTTACTACCACCGGATTCGCTAACCAGTCGGGATATTTCACTTCCGTGATTGATCCGACTTTGAGCAATCTTTCTACTTCATCGTTTACCGCCTGGGCGCGTTCTGGTCCGAGTTTCCGTCTTTTCTCGCTTCACCGGTTTGAATGTCGGGTCTACGTTGAGTTCGTGGCTTGTGATGCCGATGTCAATCCCGGGCATATCTTCTGCTGCCCATGCGAATGACCCGGCGTTCTCCTTTAACAAGGTGATTAACTCAGTCTTGATCGGCTCCTCCAAATTTGCTCCGATTTCCGTACACCGCTCTGGATTCTTTTCGTCTATGTTGACCGAAATCACTGGCTCACACGGGGGGTCCTTCTCCGCTTCCCGGATTCTTCAATTTGTAACTTTTGCTCAAGTTTCGCCAGCTGCCGCTCTTCCTTTCCTTTGTCGGACTTCGGTTCACGGCTGAGATCGGTTACCGGCTTCCTCAATCTGTGCTCCGTCAGGAAACAAGCTCGAGAATCTTTCTCTGCCGTCCCCAAATCGTTTCCACTCCGGTCGGGGTCGGGAATTTTAGGCACAGGTGGTAAGTTGACGGGATGGCTCTCATTGAGTTCAGCCACGGTGTTCCCACAATCGCGTCGCAGATTCGTGGGCAATCGATCACCGAGAACTTCGTGTCTTTCTCCACTCCTTTTGCTTTCACGGGGGTTGGATCGTCCCTATTGTCATTGTCGTCTTTCCGGAGAAACCAGTCAACGGTTTCGGATGGGTTATGAGATGCTGTGTCTCAATGTTCATCTCCGAAGGGTTTCCAGGAATATGACGTTCACCGTTCCTCCAGTGTCCACTAAGACTCTTGGTATCTCGTATCCTCCGATTGAAAGACCGATCACGAGCAGATGTTATGCGGATGGTTTATTTCGGCGGCTTCTTTCTCTCGAAAAGTCGTTAGGCCGCAGCTGCCATCCATCGAACTTCAATCCATTGTTTCTTCGTCATCGTCATCGTCTTCTCTCGTATCCTTTTTGTTCTAAGGGTTAAGAATATTTCTCGTCCCCACAGACGGCGCCAAACTGTGAGAGCCGAAACTCACACTGTCAAAACTTATATTTAATGGGGGCTCGAAAATTCTATTTATAAAGAACTAAAGGACCGAAAATGCAAAAAGATGAAAAAGGGAGATTTTATTGATATTTTCCGAAAGTACAAAGGAAATTAGCAAAAGCTGAATAGTCTTAAATTGCTAAAACTCCTAATACTCGGATCTGGGATGGATTTAACCTTTACATGAGCGTACATATATATACTGATAATCCCAGGAGGCTAAGACTTCAGATTTCCGATGTGGGACCTTGTCCTTCGCTCCCAGCCGCCGACTTAAGCTTTTTGGGCCCGATTTCCGGCCCGAGAGTCTTCCGTGATCCATCTGCGCATTCTGACCCAAATCTGGCCCGCCGGTGAATAGTGATCCGTGAATAGTAAACCGGTGAATAGTAATCCGAATCTCGGTTTATGCTTAATTCGATTTTTCGGTTAACTTTGTCTCGGGATGAATAGTGTTTTTAACGGTTTTTCCCGCGTGAATAGTGTTCCGAGCGTTTCATGACTTCCGAGATTTGAACCGCCCGTTTTTTATTTGAACTTCCAGCCGCCGGTTTCAGTATTGATGGCCAGCCGCCGTTCCTTTGGCTTGTATGCTCGGCGACTGGTCCACGGCTGGCTGGACGTTCGTCTCGGTCTTTCGGGGAACGTTTATGGACGTCTTTGGGTCAGAACATGCAAACGGATGATCTCCGGGTCGTCCGGGCATTGAGTTACGTTTGACGGTCGGTCGACTGGACGATGTTCGGATGAGGAGTCTCGACTCGAGAAATGATCGTGGACATGTGATGAAGACCCGGCGGCTGGGACAAGTGCCAGCCGCCGGCCACGGACGAGGGGAGATCGGCGGCTGGCCTCATCCCAGCCGCCGGCCACGGACGAGGGGAGATCCGGCGGCTGGCTTCATCCCAGCCGCCGGCCACGGACGAGGGGAGATCCGGGCTGGCTTCATCCCAGCCGCCGGCCACGGACGAGGGGAGATCCGCGGCTGGCTTCATCCCAGCCGCTGGCCACGGACGAGGGGAGATCCGGCGGCTGGCACTTGTCCCAGCCGCCGGCCGTTGGTGAAAGAGGACCCGGCGGCCGGCCATGTCCCAGCCGCCGGTTGGCTTCCTTGGACGGATCGTGGGCAGTTTGCCTTAGCTCGTTCGTTCCATGTTCGGGATAGGTTTCATTTGGTCTTGTCCGTCCCACGTTCGGATGAAGAAGACCCGGCGGCTGGCACTCATCCCAGCCGCCGGCCTTGGGTGGAGAAGACCCGGCGGCTGGCACTCATCCCAGCCGCCGGTTCGTGCCTTGGACGGGTCGTGGGCAGTTTGCCTTAGCTTGCCCGTTCCATGTTCGTGATTTGATCTCGACCTTGACTTCTCGTTCCGTCAATCTTCGAGGAGGGGATTTCGACCCCAACAGTTACCGGCTTTCTCAACGTGTGTTCTGTTAAGAAACAAGCTCGAGAATCTTTCTGTCGTCCCCAGATCGTTTCCACTCCGGTTGGAGTTGGACATTTCAGGCACAGGTGGTAAGTTGACGGGATGGCCTTCATTGAGTTCAGCCACGGTGTTCCCACGATTGCATCGCAGATTCGCGGACAATCGATCACCGAGAACTTCGTGTCCTTCTCCACCCCTTTCGCTTTCACGGGGAGTTGGATCGTCCCTATTGTCATTGTCGTCCTTCCGGAGAAACCAGTCAACGGTTTTGGATGGGTTATGAGATGCTGGGTCTCAATATTCATCCTCCGAAGGGTTTCCAGGAATATGACGTTTACCGTTCCTCTTGTGTCGACTAATACTCTTGGTATCTCGTATCCTCCGATTGAAAGATTGATCACGAGAAGATCGTTGTGTGGATGGTTTATTTCGGTGGCTTCTCCTTCCCGGAAAGTCATCGTCCGGCCACGGCTACCATCCACGGAACTCCAATCCATTGATGCTCCGGTCATTGTCTTCTTTTCCGTATCCTCTCGTTTTAAGAGTTGAGAATATTTCTTGTTCCCCACAGACGGCGCCAAACTGTGAGAGCCGAAACTCACACTGTCAAAACTTATATTTAGTGGGGGCTCGAAAATTCTATTTATAAAGAACTAAAGGACCGTCTATGCGTTCTGACCCAAATCTGGCCCGCCGGTGAATAGTAATCGTGAATAGTAAACCGAATCTCGGTCTATACTTAATTCGATTTTTTGGTTAACTTTGTCTCGAGATGAATAGTGTTTTAGCGGTTTTTCCCGCGTTAACAGCATTCCGAGCGTTTTACGACTTTTGAGATTTGAACTACCCGTTCTTCATTTGAACTTCCAGCCGCCGGTTTCCGTATTGACGGCCAGCCGCCGGTTCCTTTGGCTCGTGTGCTCGGCGACTGGTCCGCGGACGGCTGAACGTTCGTCACGGTCTTTTGGGAAATGTTTACGGACGTTTTTGGAGTCGGATTGCGCAAATGGATAGTCTTCGGGTCGGTCCGGGCTTAGAGTTACGTTTAACGGTCGGTCGACTGGACGATGTTCAGATAACGAGTCTTGACTGAGAAATGATCGTGGGATGCCGACTGGTGCATGAAGAAGACCCGGCGGCTGGCCTTATCCCAGCCGCCGGTTGTGAATTGATTAAGATCCGGCGGCTGGCCTTATCCCAGCCGCCGGTTGCGGCATGAAGAGGACCCGGCGGCTGGCCTTATCCCAGCCGCCGGTTGCGGCATGAAGAGGACCCGGCGGCTGGCCTTATCCCAGCCGCCGATTGCAGAATGAAGAGGACCCGGCGGCCGGCCTTATCCCAGCCGCCGGTCGATGCTCGGTGAAGCCCCGGCGGCTGGCCTTATCCCAACCGCCGGATGATGCTCGGTGAAGATCCGGCGGCTGGCCTCATCCCAGCCGTCGGATGTTGCTTGATGAAGACCCGGCGGCTGGCCTTATCCCAGCCGCCGGATGTTGCTCGATGAAGATCCGGCGGCTGGCCTTATCCCAGCCGCTGGATGTTGCTTGATGAGGACCCTGTTAGGGTCGAAATCCCTTCCTCGAAGATTGACGGAACGAGAAGTCAAGGTCGAGATGAAATCCCGAACATGGAACGGACGAGCTAAGGCAAACTGCCCACGACCCGTCCAAGACACGAACCGGCGGCTTGGATGAGTGCCAGCCGCCGGGTCTTCTTTGTCCAAGGCCGGCGGCTGGGATGAGTGCCAGCCGCCGGGTCTTCATCATGCCACAGCCGGCAGCTGGGATAAGGCCAGCCGCCGAGTCGTCTTGGTCCATCAACCGGCGGCTGGGATGAGTGCCAGCCGCCGGGTCTTCTTTGTCCAAGGCCGGCGGCTGGGATGAGTGCCAGCCGCCGGGTCTTCTTTGTCCAAGGTCGGCGGCTGGGATGAGTGCCAGCCGCCGGGTCTTCTTCGTCCAAGGCCGGCGGCTGGGATGAGTGCCAGCCACTGGGTCTTCATGATACACCAACCGGCGGCTGGGATAAGTGCCAGCCGCCGGGTCTTCATCATATGCCCACGATCATTTCTCAAGTCAAGACTCATTATCCGAACATCGTCCAGTCGACCGACCGTCATGCCCGGACCAGCCCGAAGATCATCCATTTGCACGTTCTGACTCCAAAGACGTCCATAAACAATCCCCGTAAGACCGTGACGAACGTCCAGCCATCCGTGGACCAGTCGCCGAAGCACACAAGCCAAAGGAACCGGCGTCTGGCCATCAATACCGAAACCGGCGGTTGGAAGTTAAAACAAAAAACGGGCGGTTCAAATCTCAGAAGTCGTAAAACGCTCGGAACACTGTTCATGCGGGAAAAACCGTTGAAAAACACTATTCATCCCGAGACAAAGTTAACCGAAAAATCGAATTGAGCCTAAACCGAGATTCGGATTACTATTCATCGGATTACTATTCATCGGTTTACTATTCACGGGTCACTATTCATCGGCGTGCCAGATTTGGGTCAGGATGCGCAGACGGATCCCGGAAGACTCTCGGGCCGGATATCGGGCACAAAAAGCTTAGGTCGGCGGCTGGGAAGGAAGGACAAAGTCCCACATCGGAAATCTGAAGTCTTAGTCTCCTAGGATTGTCAGTATATATATGTACGCTCATGTAAGGGTTAAATCCATCCCAGATCCGAGTATTAGGAGTTTTAGCAATTTACGACTATTCAGCTTTTGTTAATTTCCCATGTACTTTCGGAAAATATCAATAAAAATCTCTCTTTTGCATTTTCGGTCCTTTAGTTCTTTACAAATAGAATTTTCGAGCCCCCATTAAATATAAGTTTTGACAGTGTGAGTTTCGGCTCTCACAGTTTGGCGCCGTCTGTGGGGACGAGAAATATTCTTAACCCTAAGAACGAAAAGGATACGGAACCAAGACGATGACCAGAAGAACCAACGATATCACCAACCAACCGGCCAGAACAGCAGCCACGGGAGCTGCCAGGACAGGAGTTCCCGTCATCGACACATCAGCGGCCGGAACCGGAATGACTGCCACCGGGACATCCGCCGACGGAGCAATCGGGAATCCCGGGACTTCCCCCAATGCCCTCACCAGATACGGAATGCCAATCGAAGCTCTGGTCATCACAGAAACAGCGAACGCCGCCCCGGAGATCGCGGCAATCACCGAGCTGAGGAACATGGTAGCCGAAATCGCAGAATGACAAAACAGACAAGAAAGAACGGCCGCGCAGGAAAGAGCAGCTTCCCAGGAGCTGACGCGTGGCCCCCGGGCTTTCGAAGCAAGACGCCTTATCTTTACCCCGCGAGCGGATCCCCCGGGCCGTCATAATCCCGATGAGCAGACCCCAGTCGGAACAAGGAGAGAACCGTCAGCACCACCCCCGCTGAACCGAAAAAGCGCCACTGGACGAACCACTGAACGGCCGACTTCCACGGTGACTAACGGCGGAAACCCGAGAGACACCGCGAACGGAGCCGAAAGCGAAACCGACGACGAAGCTGGAGATCTAAACGCGGATGAGGAAGAGCTCCGATGGATCGAAGAGCAGGAAAAGGCGGAAAGAGAGGCCCGAGCTAACAGATCCGCTAGCCAAAGGGAAGAGTTGGACAAGCTCCGTGCCCGTTTGGAACTCACCACAAGTCAGATGAAGGAGGTAAGGTCGCAAGTCCATAAAGCAACAAGTGCGGCCCCGGAAATCGACCGCGTTTTAGAGGAAACGCAAAAGATCCCGTTCACTTCAAGGATCACAAGCGTTAGACTTTCTGACCCGGGAAAAATCCGAATCCCTTTTTACGACGGGACGACCGATCCAAAGGCCCACATGACAGCCTTCCACATCGCTATGGGACGGGCTAGATTCAAACCCGAAGAAAGAGAAGCCGGATTCTGCCTCCTCTTCGTGGAGCATCTGAAAGGATCAGCCCTGTCGTGGTTCTCGAGGCTAGAAAGAGACTCGATCGACGGTTTCGACCGACTGTCGGCAGCTTTTCTGAAACATTACTCACTGTTCATAAGACAGTCAACATCCGATGCGGACCTTTACTCGCTGTCGCAGGAGCCCGAAGAAAGTCTTCGAGATTTCATCGAAAGGTTTAAGATGATTGTCTCGAAGATTGACGGCCTAAGCAACAGTGCCGCGATCAACGCCCTGAAGAAGTCCTTGCTGAAGACTTCAAACTACCGAAAGGAGATTACCGTGAACCCACCGGTAACCATTCAAGATGCTCTCCACCGTGCTTCCAACTTCGTCATCTACGAGGAAGAAATGAGGGTCCCAGCCGGAAAGCACCAATCATCGAAATTGGTCGCCAAAGGCACGGTGCAACCTTCTAACTTTCCAAACGAGAAAGAAGTAAGCGAACCAGCCGAGATGAGGAACCCAACCCAGGCGGAGCGCATAACTATCAATAAACACGGAGAGACCGTATGATGAGCGCAACAAAGGATCATGGAATACTTGGACCGACCAGGATTCGATGAGAACGCCTTCTGTACCTTCCACAAGACGAAAGGCCACTCAACCGAAAACTGCAGGACTGTCGGAAGAAGACTCGCGGCAAAGCTATTAGCAGGGGAGCTCGGAAACGGAATAACCCTCGAGAGTCTCGGAGCTATCGAAGAAGGCGTTGGCGCCCCGGACGGACGACCTAACCGGGAACGTCCCGAAAGGCCCGACGAAGATACCCCCAAACGGGGAAGGAGACCGAACGGAGACGACTCCGCCGCCAACCGCAGGAGAATCCACATGATCATCGGAGGATCTCAGTATTGCCGAGACACAGTGGCATCGATAAAGGCGTTCCTGAGAAGAGGAGACAAGGAGTCGAACCCGCGGGAGCCGATCACCGAAAACGACGATCGGATCGCCTTCCACGAAAAAGACGCTGAAGGCCTTGACCAACCTCACGACGACCCATTGGTGGTAGAACTAGACATCAACGACCATGACGTCTCCCGGGTCTTGATCGACACCGGAAGTTCGGTGGACGTCATTTTTCGGGAGACACTTCAAAGGATGAAGGTGGATCCGTCAATGATAAAGCCCAATCCGAGGTCACTCACCGGATTCTCTGGCGAAGTCACAATGACGGATGGAACAATCCAGCTCCCGGTTCGTGCCGGTGGAATCACGAAAATCGTTAACTTCGCGGTGGCAAACCACCCCGCGATTTATAACGTGATAATGGGAACTCCTTGGATCAACTCAATGCGAGCTATCCCATCAACTTACCATCTCTGCCTGAAGTTCCCGACACAAACGGGATCAAGACCGTTTGGGGAAATCAGAAGCTCCGGAATCCGACCATCCCACAGAGAGAGAACCCGAAGAGGAAGAATGAAGACGAAGTCCCTAAACTGGGAAAGAAAGTGAGCAGAACCGAAAAATTTGAAAAAACAGAGGTTCCGCCCACGGAGACTGAAATCGACCAAGAGAAGACGAAAACTGCCGAAAAGACCGCAGAAACCGCCGAAGCCGCAACGGACAACTCCATTACCAAGACTTAACCGTCTTCTTACCAAAAAAAAAAAAAAAAAAAAACGGAACTACGGGTGACTTGATCCCTTTTCGCGAAGGGTACGTAGGCAGCTCGCTTAAAAAACGAGTTCAGTTACCCCTCTCCTTAAAAAAGGGGGGGGGGGAGTGGGTCCGTATATACATACTCCCAAATTTTCGCAAACAAATCAAGGAGACGAACATTGGGACTTAGCATCTCATAACACATCCAAAATTTGAAAAAGTTTCCGAAAAAACCATTCTGACAGACATCGAGACTCAGCATCTAGAAACTTGATCCAGAAACAGAATGGATCCAGAAAAACCCGAGGAAAATGAACATTGAGACTTAGTATCTCATAGCACATCTTCAACTCGAACTCAAAATCAGATAAACATCGAGACTTAGCATCTCGTAACTTATCCATGACCACCAACCAATCAAGATACTTCTCCCAAATACTTAAGTCCTCTCCAACGAATCCGTCTGTTGCTGGCCACAACAAGACTATCTTTTTAAACCATGGTTCTCTCAACATCCCGCAGAGGATAAAACTAGCGCGCTATACAAATTTCCGGATTAACATCCGAAGGGCGTAACCTGTATCCCGCGATCCTGCAGGAAGCGCTCGAGACGATGTTCTGATTAGTTTACTTTCACTAGCACTTCGCATAGGTAAATAGTGCGAAGCACAAGGCACAAAGTAAACTCTTTAAACCCAGTAAAGCGCCTGACACGGAACACTGGTCAAAGACATCTCGAGAACGCAGTATCAAACCGGCTCTGATGCGAGATCTTAAAAGCGTTCAGTCGCAAGAGGGATCTGAACAAGCTTGATCCCCTGCGACAACAAAAACTGCATTAAACCCAGGAAATATTCGCAGAGATGACCTGGTCCAAAGTTCGAGTGTCCGGGATAACACTCCGACGCAACGCCAATCAATTCCAAAACGGGCCAGCCGCCCGTCCTCCGTAGAGAGACGGACCAGCCGCCCTTCACTCCAAAACGGGCCAGCCGCCCGTCCTCCGTAGAGAGATGGGCCAGCCGCCCTTCATCCGCAAAATGGGCCAGCCGCCCGGACAACGGGCCAGCCGCCCTTCACTCTACAAAGGGCCAGCCGCCCGTCCTCCGTAGAGAGACGGGCCAGCCGCCCTTCATTCCGCAAAATGGGCCAGCCGCCCGGACAACGGGCCAGCCGCCCTTCACTCTACAAAATGGGCCAGCCGCCCTCTCGGAAGAGAAACATACCGGCCGCCCACCTTCTCCTTTATCAAGACTATAAAAGCAAAGCAAGCAAGGAAGTCCATAACAACTGAAGGCAAAAGCAGATAGATAATAAATCTCCATGAAAGGAGATATAAGTGACCAAGTTCAATTAACAAAGCAAATACAATAAAAAGGGTCAAAAGACCCAAACACAACCAAAGCAGAAAATGCAAGATACAAAGGCCAAAGCCTAATCATACTCGACAAGAGGAGTAGGAGCAGCGTAATCCAAAGCCTCGGCCTCCGGAGACTGGCACGGAGAAACCGGAGAGCAAACCAAGTAGCTGTCAAGGACGGCAGCAGCTCGATCGTAGGAGCCAACCCAGCCTCCTCCTTCGAGCCGCTGCAACGAAGCCTCCAGCTTTCCTTCCTCCTCCTCGACCTTGGACTTCCCGGACTTAATGTCCCGGACTAGATCAAGGTTCGAGCTGACCTCAGTCAAGGCAGTCTCGCCATACTTCGCCTGACGCATCGGTGCAAGGGCAGCTTTAGCACCCTCGATTCGGAGACGGTACTTCTCTACCAACTCCCAGCGGCTTTGCTTAAGCGCCAGATCCATCTTCCGCTCAGCCTCCGCAAGCGCCTTCTTGAGCTCTTTCTGAGATCTCCTCTCCACATTCCGAAGCTTGACTTCCAGGGCCTTGATCTTCTTGTCCTTCTTCTGGGACTCTTTCTCCGAAGCTTCCAAGGCAACCTGGGTTGCATGAGCTCGGGTGGCGACCTGAATCAAAGAAAGAAACAAAAAACAACGTCAGCAAACAAACTACGTCAAAACAAATCCAAAGGAAGAAAAATTACCATCATAAGGCCGGAGGACAGATCTCCGTAAGCCGCTGACGATCAAACGGCACAGCCGACAGGAGCCAATGCTCCAAAGTAATCCACAACCTTCACGGACTCAGCTGGATCGCCTCCCGCCGCCTTGCGAGCATCGAAGAGAAGACCATGATCAGACGCCTCGGCCGTCCGAGCCACTTTGCCCTTCCTCGGACGGTCCGGGCTGTTGGAAGCTCCCTTCCCTTTATCCACAACGACGGCACAAGCCGAACCCTGAGGAGCAGCAATCTGTTCTTCGGGCACGCCATGGAAATCAGGCCCGGGCGGGAGAACAAACCCGGACGCCGGATCAAACTCAGCCGCCTCTCCGGACGGTCCAGCCTCGCCATACTTCTGCTGGCGGTACTTCCAAACACCCTCCATACCGGGGTACGTCGCCATCGGATCAATGAAGTCGGGGCCTTTCGGAGGAGCGCGCCCTTCTAAAATATCTTTCGCGTCCAGGAAGCGGCGCCAGAGATCAGGACACTCCCAATCGATCTTCTTCTTGTTAACTTCTACAACGATATCCTCGAACTCAGAAACTCTAGGAGCAAAGGGATCTCGAACTAGAAAAAGATGAAAAGTTGTGAGAAATGAAGTTATGAAGAATGAAGCAAAGGAGTAAGGAGTACTTATAAAAAAAATAAAAAATTCACAAAAAGACGAAACGCTTACGTGGCAGACTCCACTCGGTCCTATCCGAGCCGCCGAAATCGGAACCAACCGTGAGCGGGCTGCGTTTCACGTAGAAAAACTCGTGCCGCGAAGCTTTGCAATGCTGTCGAAGCCCGGTGTAGAAACGCTTCACGTTCTTCCGAACATTGACCGAGCAGAATAAATCCGACTTGGAAACCTTCCTCATAGAAAAGAAATTCCGTATAAGATCACCCTCCAACTTGATCCCGCATTCGGCGCAACGGACCACAAGTCCCATCAAAATCCTTATAGCGGATGGGGTAAGTTGAGAGATCGCAATCCCATATAGCTCGAGAAATTCGAAGATGGCTCCTGGGATCGGGAACCAGAGGAAAGCTTCATAAAACATTGACTCGTACATGGCGAAATAGCCCTCTGGCGCCTTGTTCATCCTATCCCCATCTTTCGGGAGACGGAACTTAATCTTGTCCGAGCTCGGCTAGTGAATCCCGATCGCTCAAAGTAGGACCATGCTTGAATCCCTCGGATATCGATCTGTAACTCGTAGACGGTCCAAGCTTCTTAAACCGCCAAGCAAAAATATCCTCACCCCAATAGGCTTTAGCTTCTCCGGGAGAGCTACATTCGGACTTCACGTCCGGATGCACAAAGATAGGCACTTCCGGGTGATCCGACCTGACTTCTTCCCCGGATATGGTCGGACTATCACCCGTCTCTGGCCAAGTACGACGATATTCGGAGGGGACCAGAGCTCGGGACGGCCATGCACGCCATCCGCCGTTGTCCTCAACATGTTGAGGAGGAGTCCAAACGCCACGTACTATACTCGTCCTCGGCGCAACGCCTTCAATTTCGACTCGAGAGGAACCGGACGCCCTCTCTAAGACACCTCCAGAGCCGAGCGCCCATCTTGATACGGATACTATGCCAGCCGCCCTCTTGGAAGCGTTCTTAGAGCCAGCCGCCCTCTTCGAACCAGACGCCATACTCGTCGAACTCCCGGCCGCCGGCTCGGTCTGGTCTCATTCCCAGCCGCCGTCTCGGGAATGCTCTCATTCCCAGCCGCCGTCTCGGGCATGTCCTCATTCCCAGCCGCCGTTCCGGGCTCCCATCGAGGAACATTAG
The DNA here is from genome assembly GCA_010577795.1 of Isatis tinctoria. Classification (NCBI taxonomy): domain Eukaryota; kingdom Viridiplantae; phylum Streptophyta; class Magnoliopsida; order Brassicales; family Brassicaceae; genus Isatis; species Isatis tinctoria. The sequence continues at coordinate 13,907,757 of CM021246.1, forward strand.
CAAAACCGAGCGTTCCTTGAGCATTGCTCGGACCAGCCGCCCACTGAGGAACACCTTCGGGACCGTACGCTGCTTGTGGAATGGCATTTTCCCCAGCCGCCAATAGATCTTCCACAAGTACCGCATCCTGCTCTGCGGACATAAAATCAAACTCAAACGGATCGTTCATGATTGCATCGAAGTTGAGTTCGAAAGGGGAACCTCCTTCACCAGCCATCGCTAAAGAAAAATTTTCAAAGGAGAAACTTGAAGAAGAAAGCTTGAAAAAAGAAGGGAGTGTGAAGAAAAAATGAATGAAGCCACTCCTTTGATATAGCAAACATGGCACGAACTTCCATGGTGAACTATGCTCTGACAAGACATTAAAGAGAAGCGGACGAACGGACGAACGGAAAAACTCATTGCCGTCCCGTTTCAGTCAATCCCGATAAAACTCTCAGCTCGGAGCTCCTTGTTCCAAACCACGGAAGCAAAGAGCTGGGGGGCTAACTGTTGGGGTCGAAATCCCCTCCTCGAAGATTGACGGAACGAGAAGTCAAGGTCGAGATGAAATCCCGAACATGGAACGGACGAGCTAAGGCAAACTGCCCACGACCCGTCCAAGACACGAACCGGCGGCTGGGATGAGTGCCAGCCGCCGGGTCTTCTTTGTCCAAGGCCGGCGGCTGGGATGAGTGCCAGCCGCCGGGTCTTCATCATGCCACGGCCGGCGGCTGGGATAAGGCCAGCCGCAGGGTCTTCTTGGTCCATCAACCGGCGGCTGGGATAAGGCCAGCCGCCGGGTCTTCATCATGCCGCGGCCGGCGGCTGGGATAAGGCCAGCCGCCGGGTCGTCTTGGTCCATCAACCAGCTCCTGGGATAAGGCCAGCCGTCGGGTCTTCACTCGTCCAAGGCCGGCGGCTGGGATGAGTGCCAGCCGCCGGGTCTTCTTTGTCCAAGGCCGGCGGCTGGGATGAGTGCCAGCCGCCGGGTCTTCTTTGTCCAAGGCCGGCGGCTGGGATGAGTGCCAGCCGCCGGGTCTTTTTTGTCCAAGGCCGGCGGCTGGGATGAGTGCCAGCCGCCGGGTCTTCTTCGTCCAAGGCCGGCGGCTGGGATGAGTGCCAGCCGCCGGGTCTTCATGATACACCAACCGGCGGCTGGGATAAGTGCCAGCCGCCGGGTCTTCATCATATGCCCACGATCATTTCTCAAGTCAAGACGACCGACCGTCATGCCCGGACCAGCCCTAAGATCATCCATTTGCATGTTCTGGCTCCAAAGACGTCCATAAACATTCCCCGTAAGACCGTGACGAACGTCCAGCCGTCCATGGACCAGTCGCCGAAGAACACAAGCCAAAGGAACCGGCGGCTGGCCATCAATACCGAAACCGGCGGCTGGAAGTTCAAACAAAAAACGGGCGGTTCAAATCTCAGAAGTCGTAAAACGCTCGGAAAACTGTTCACGCGGGAAAAACCGTAGAAAAACACTATTCATCCCGAGACAAAGTTAACCGAAAAATCGAATTGAGCCTAAACCGAGATTCAGATTACTATTCATCGGATTACTATTCATCGGCGGGCCAGATTTGGGTCAGGATGCGCAGACGGATCACGGAAGACTCTCGGGCCGGATATCGGGCCCAAAAAACTTAGGTCGGCGGCTGGGAAGGAAGGACAAAGTCCCACATCGGAAATCTGAAGTCTTAGCCTCCCAGGATTGTCAGTATATATATGTACGCTCATGTAAGGGTTAAATCCATCCCAGATCCGAGTATTAGGAGTTTTAGCAATTTAAGACTATTCAGCTTTTGCTAATTTCCCTTGTACTTTCGGAAAATATCAATAAAAATCTCTCTTTTGCATTTTCGGTCCTTTAGTTCTTTACAAATAGAATTTTCGAGCCCCCATTAAATATAAGTTTTGACAGTGTGAGTTTCGGCTCTCACAGACCCGGCGGCTGACCTTATCCCAGCCGCCGGATGTTGCTTGATGAAGACCCGGCGGCTGGCCTAATCCCAGCCGCCGGTTCATTTCCCGGACGTGTCGTGGGCAGTTGGCCTTAGTTCGTCCGGTCCATGTTAAGAGTAAGTTCCATTTGATCTTTGACCTTGACTTCTCGTTCCGTCAATCTTCGAGGAGGGGATTTTGACCCCAACAATAAGGCCAGCCGCCGGGTCTTCATCACACATCGACTGGCGGCTGGGATAAGGCCAGCCGCGCACGATCATTTCTCAGTCAAAGACTCATTATCCGAACATTGTCCGGTCGACCGACCATCAAACATAACTCTAAGCCCGGACCGACTCGAAGATTAGGCATTTGCGTGTTCTGATTCCAAGACGTCCATAAACATTTTCCGAAAGACCGTGACCAACGTCCATCCGTCCATGGACCAGTCGACGAAGCACACGAGCCAAAAGAATCGGCGGCTGGCCATCACTACGAAAACCGGCGGCTGAAATTTCAAACAAAGAATGGGCGGCTCAAATCTCAAGAGTCGTAAAACATTCGGAATACTCTTCACGCGGGAAAAACCGTTGAAAACACTATTCATCCCGAGACAAAGTTAACCGAAAAATCGAATTAAGTCTAAACCGGGATTCGGATTACTACTCACGGGTTTACTATTCACGGATCACTATTCATCGGTGGGCCGCATTTGGATCAGAACACGCAGACGGATCACTGAAGACTCTCGGGCCGGATTTCGGGCCCAAAAGCTTAGGTCGGCGGCTGGGAAGGAAGGACAAAGTCCCACATCGAAAATCTGAAGTCTTAGCACCCTAGGATTGTCAGTATATATATGTACGCTCATGTAAGGGTTTAAGGATCCCAAATCCGAGTATTAGGAGTTTTAGCAATATAAGACTTTTCAGCTTTTGCTAATTATTCTTGTACTTTCGGAAATCATCAATAAAATCTCTCTCTTTTTGCATTTTCCGGTCCTTTAGTTCTTTAAAATAGAATTTTCGAGCCCCCATAAAATATAAGTTTTGACAGTGTGAGTTTCGGCTCTCCCAGCTAGGCCATGGAAGCTCCTTACTTCTCCTACGGTCTTTGGACTTGGCCAATCGCGGATGGCTTTCACTTTCTCCTCATCCACTTTGACACCATCTGCATTAACAACAAAACCTAGGAAGACAAGGTTATCTGTTCCGAAAATGCACTTCTTCAAGTTAGCATATAGTTTCTCCTTCTTAAGGACATCCAAAACTAAACGCAAATGACTAGTGTGCTCTTCTAAACTCTTGCTATAGACCAATATGTCAACAAAATAGACCACAACAAACACGCCTATAAAAGTTCTAAGCACATGATTCACCAACCTCATAAAAGTACTAGGAGCATTAGTTAAGGCAAAAGGCAACACTAGCCATTCATACAATCCATGCTTAGTTTTAAAAGCGGTTTTCCACTCATCTCCTTCTTTCATTCTAATATAATGGTAACCACTTTTGAGATCGATTTTAGAGAAAACACAAGACCCATAGAGCTCATCTAACATGTCATCAAGCCTAGGGATAGGATGCCTATACTTTACCGTGATGTTGTTGATGGCTCGACAATCAACACACATGCACCACCTATCATGCTCTCTCATATATATCCTTTCTCCATGAGTTCTCCTACTTGCTTTTGTATCTCCTTGGTCTCTACAGGGTTGGTCCTGTACGCGGGTCGGTTTGGTAAGGAAGCTCCGGGCAAAAAATCGATCTGGTGATCTATGCCGCGTATAGGTGGGAGGCCTTGTGGGTTGTCTTCTGGAAAGATATCTTCAAACTCCTTCAGAATGTTCTTAAGTTCACTCAGAATCTCCGGTGGAAAGTCAGAAGAAAGCATTAGTGATTCTTTAAACATCAACAAAATCAACGATTGTTGAGAAGTCAATACCTTCTTAGCTAGGATGGCCTTAACATAAAAGTTGGAGCTCTTTAGCGGTTTCTCCTTTGAAGTGTCTGCGTGTTGGCCACGGTTCTTCTTGAGCTGTACTTGATCCACATGGACTTCTTGTGGAGTTAAAGGAACAAGTGTGATCTTTTGGCCGTTGTGATCAAATGAGTGGCGGTTAGTAAAACCATCATGAATTACTTTGTTGTCAAACTGCCATGGTCTCCCTAACAAGATGTGGCTAGCCTCCATAGGTAACACATCGCACAGAATCTCATCTTGGTACCGGCCTATTTGCAAAGGGACGGCAACTTGTTCTTTGACCCGCATCTCTCCTTCATCATTAAGCCATTCCAGATTGTATGGCTTCGGATGCTTCTTCACATTGAGTCCAAGTTTCCTGACAAGAGTTTCACTTGCAACATTAGTACAACTTCCACCATCAACAATCAAACTACAAACCTTATCATTAACAATGAAACGAGTATGGAAGAGATTCTCGCTTTGTGCCTTCTCTTCGGTTTTGGTTTGAATGTTGAGTGAACGCCTAGTCACTAGCAGATTTCCCGTGGCAGGAAAGTCTAGATCGCCTTCTTCTTCATCATAGACCGGCTCGGTTTCCTCTCTTTCTTCCTCGGATTCAACTTCGTCATTGTCACGGATGATCATGATCTTCTGGTTTGGACACTTGTTCACATAATTCCCCATGCCCTGACATTTGAAGCACCTGATATCCCTAGTTCTGCTCGTGGAGTCCACGGCTTTGTTCTTATCCACATGAGAGGGAAACAAGTTAGTCTTAGGATAGGAAGAAGATGAGACCGTACTCTTACCTTTGTCTTGGAATTGTGGTTTGGTGTTGGAGTTGTAGGACGGTCAAGAGTAACCTTTTCTCTTGATTTGCTGCTCAATCAGAATTGCCTTGTGAAGCATCTCCTCCAGGCTTTCATACTCTTGAAGCTCCATGCGATCTTGAATCTCACGGTTAAGCCCAGCCAAGAACCGGGCCATGGTGGCTTCAAGTGACTCATTTGCATCAGCTTTAATCATGAGAGTCTCCATTTCTTGACAATAGTTTTCTACAGACTTGGTACCCTGAGTTAAACGTCGGAGCTTTTGGTGTAAATATCAGTGATAATGACTTGGTACAAACCGCTTTCTCATCAAGGTTGTGAGCCCTTCCCAAGTAGCAATGGGTCTATCACCTGATCTCCTCCTGTTTGTCACAATCTGATCACTAACTCAGCAGCAGCAAGCCTAACCTTTTTCAACTCATAAAGATTTTTGCAATAAAAAAAAAGTTCAATCTTTCTTTCCCATTCAAGAAAAGCATCAGGATCATTCTGGCCATTAAAAGAGGGAATTTTAAGTTTCAAACCAGTGAGACCATCATCAGGTCTAGTTGCAAAAGGATTTTCATGGTCACAGTCCCTTCCTTGTCGTCCACGGCTATTAGATCGGACCTCCTCTTCGGATTCTCCCTCATCGTCTTGCTCTTCTTCGGGTTGTTGTGTTCGGTTCCGAGTACGCCGAGTCTTGGAGCTCCTTTTGGTTGGAGTTTGATGATCCCCTTGGATCCTCCAAACCTGCATTAATCTTACGTTTTAATTCAGAGGTTAGTGCTTTCATTTGAAAACAAGACATTCCGGATCGTAACCCTCCTTCTTCCTCTTTTGAACTCATGTTGGTTTCCTGAAAACTCATAAACAAACGAAATTAGTGAAGACAACTCTCACTCTCAAGTGTTTTGTTCCTCTCCCACTCAAACTCACAAGTATCTTGGTGATCACTCAAAGCGTTTCTCAAGGTTCTATAGGAACTAATCCGTGAAATCCAAAGAGAACAAACGATCAACACTTGGGGAGAAGAAAAGATAGAAAGTTGGAAGATCTTTTTTGAAAAATCGCTTTAACCAACCCGGATTGGAATTCTCCTCAATCCCCAGTCTTGTTTGACTCACGATCTCTTTTTTTCTTTTTTTGTATATATGTTTTTTTTTATTCGTTTCTTTTGCAATCAAATAAGAGAGATAGGTTGCCCGATTTCTCTGTTTATTGATAGAAAGAAAAGAATTGGATTTTCAGATTTTTTGATGGAAAAGAGAAGATGATCGAAGATAAAAGATACCGATTGAAAGTAGGCGCTGATACCACTTTGATGGACACTGGCCTAGGAGTCCTTTCAATCTCGGTAAAACGATAAGATAGCCGGAAGCTACTAGCTCCTTCGATGGCTTTTGGTGGAGTGAATGGATCGCACAAAGGATATGGAGGTTCCTTTGATATTTACAGACTTCTTGCTTCTAGATATGACTCACTAGAACAGCAAAAAGAAGAGTGTTGATCGATGTAACCCAACAAATCAACAAAATAGTTCACGATGGAACAAAAAGAAGAAGCTCTCAAAAACTTAGAAAATTCGGTAATGATTCTTGTCAAACATGTTTGTGACATAAACAAAGAAAACAAGGAAAAGAAGCTCAAAAGGTAAAAAGTTTGAGAAATTGCCAAAATGGCCAAAAAGAAAAAAAATTGCAAGTAAAGGGGACTTTTCGGTTTTGGTCTTGAAATGATCATGTGATATAATCCAAGGTCGGTCCATAACGAGCTTGGTCTTGAATTTGGATCATGCACATGAAAGTAGTCTCGTCCGGGTCTTCGGCCTTGGACTCCAATAAATCAGTTCCAATGGCCACCTTGAGCTTTTCAAAATGTTCCTTAGCATTTTGGACGAGAGAGAAATCAGATGGGTCGTCCTGTCCATGGCTCGGGTTCGCTGGCGTCCGTTGTACGTCCGAGGGCCGCGTGAAAGGCCATCGTTCCATGTTGATTTCCAACCCAAACCATGCCAACTCTGTCTCGTTCGTTTGACTCCTCTTGATAGTTTGGTCGGGAAAGAAGTTGTTTAAGACGTGGAATTCGCTCTTCAGAACGTGGGACTAGCCGGAGGTCGTTGTTAGGACGTGCCAGGTCGAATCGGTACACGTCGTGCGTTCCGCGGAACGGTCAGGCACAGCCGGGCTCCCTCGGGTAACCTCTTTTCCCGTTCGTTGATTCCTCTTTCCTTGTTCAGGTTCAAGCTGTTCCTGGTCCGTGCCATCCTCCTCGTCCTGGTCCGATATCTCACCCATGGATCTATCACTAAGTCCCTATCTTCATCCGTGGTCCGCATTTTTCTTCGCTTGTTTGGAAGGATTGTCTGCATATCCGGATTGGCTGCGAGATTCTAAGTGCCAGCGTTCATCCGGAGTTCATGTCTCTTGTTCGAGTTTCAGATGGGTTGTGAGATGCTAAGTCCCAGTGTTCGTCCTTCGTACTTTTTCGCAAAATATGGTGTCGTTTAGACTTTTTGCGGGAGTATAGATATATACGGATCCACTCCCCCTTTTTTATGGAAGGGGGCAACTGAACTCGTTATTTTAGACGAGCTGCCTCCGTACCCTTCGTGAAAAGTTATCAAGTCACCCGTAGTTCCTTTTTTTTTTTTTTGAAAAGCTGTGAGGCTAGGCTTTTGGTGCAGACTCGTCCCTCGTGACTTTTGTTGTCTCGGACTCATTTTCTTCTGCTATCGTTGGTTTTTCTTGGTTGTTTTCATCTTTCAAGGGCAGAGCTTCGGTTTTTTCAAATTTCCCGGTTCTGCTTGACTTGTTTGGTGGCTCTAGACTCGCATCTGCATCTTTGCGCTTGGGATTTTCTCTCTGAGGATTGTCGAGATTTTCCGCATCTGTAACACCCCCGAACCGGACTAGACAGGATTGGCCGCCCAACAATCAAATAAGAACATGAATCACCAACCCTTCAGCCTAACCGACCCGGAGATGCCATAGTACAGGGCCAAGTAACGAGTCAGCTCATTCCAGGAGGAAGTCCGAAAACAGAGCCGTCCCATTACTTAACTCCGTTTACCTCTCGACCTCAGCCTAAGGCTTTGCAACCCGTACTTCGGTCTCGAGTTGTGAACAAGTCTGGACAAACCATACATATCAGCGGAAGACTCAAGTATAAAGTGCAAGGAAGTTTTAAACTAAAACATACTTTATTCATTAATACTTTCAAGTCTTAACAAAACATGGCAATCATGAAAACCGAATACAAAGAAAGGTTCGTCCGCGGACTGTGAAAAACGCATAAGAGTAAACATAGTACGACACTGGCATAAGCCTATAAACTCCTGGACTTACTAACCACCACTGGAAAACTTGAACGAGAGCACCAATCCTAATCATGGCCATGCTACCAATCCCAAGCTAAGGGCTCCTGAAAGGGGGAAAAGGGGTGAGCAATCATAAGATTACCCAGTGAGTTTCAGGACTCACAGAGGAGATTTAAAACAAAGCGGTAAACGAAATAACCGAACAAGCAATCAATCAAAATAGCCGAAGCAACTGAAAAGTAGATAGATGAAGCAAGAAAACACGTTAGTAGGTTGAGTGCACTAGCACTCCTCTGAAGCCGCGTCCTCGCAAAGTATCACAACAACACGCGTGGGCACTGAGATCTCAAAGTATGGTGTGAATCCCGTGAACACCCTGCACTTGACTATCACAAAGACCGATCACCGGCCGGAGCCAAATGAATCGGCCCAGCTGTGAGAGCCGAAATTCACACTGTCAAAACTTATATTTTGTGGGGGCTCGAAAATTCTATTTTTAAAGAACTAAAGGACAGAAAATGTAAAGAGAGAGATTTTATTGATGATTTCCGAAAGTACAGGATTAATTAGCAAAAGCTGAAAAGTCTTATATTGCTAAAACTCCTAATACTCGGATTTGGGATGGATTTAACCCTTACATGAGCGTACATATATATACTGACAATCCTAGGATGCTGAGACTTCAGATTTTCGATGTGGGACTTTGTGGTTTCCTTCCCAGCTGCCGACCAAACCTTTTGGGCCCGATATCCGGCCCGAGAGTCTGCGCGTTCTGACCCAAATCTAGCCCGCCGATGAATAGTAAACATGTGAATAGTAATCCGAATCTCGGTTTAGACTTAATTCGATTTTTCGGTTAACTTTGTCTCGAGATGAATAGTGCTATTAACGGTTTTTCCCGCGTGAACAGTATTCCAAACGTTTTACGACTTTTGAGATTTGAACCGCCCATTCTTTGTTTGAACTTCTAGCCGCCGGGTTTTCGTATTGATGGCCAGTCGCCGGTTCCTTTGGCTCGTGTGCTTCAGCGACTGGTCCACGGACGGCTAGATGTTGGTCACGGTCCTTCGGAAAATGTTTATGGATGTCATGGAGTCAGAACACGCAAATGCATAATCTTCGAGTCGGTCCGGGCTTAGAGTTATGTTTGACGGTCGGTCGACTGGACGATGTTCGAATAATGAGACTTGACTAAGAAATGATCGTGGGCGGCTGGCCTTATCCCAGCTGCCGGAGGTGGACAAAGAAGACTCGGCGGCTGGCCTTATCCCAGCCGTCGGCCGTGGACGAAGAAGACCCGGCGGCTGGCTTTATACCAGCTGCCGGCCGTGGACGAAGAAGACCCGGCGGCTGGCCTTATCCAGCCGCCGGCCGTGGACGAAGAAGACCCGGCGGCTGGCCTTATACCAGCTGCCGGCCGTGGACGAAGAAGACCCGGCGGCTGGCCTTATCCCAGCCGCCGGCCGTGGACGAAGAAGACCCGGCGGCTGGCCTTATACCAGCTGCGGCCGTGGACGAAGAAGACCGGCGGCTGGCCTTATCCCAGCCGCGGCCGTGGACGAAGAAGACCCGGCGGCTGGCCTTATCCCAGCCGCTGGCCGTGGAAGAAGAAGACCCGGCGGCTGGCCTTATCCCAGACGCCGGCCGTGGACGAAGAAGACCCGGCGGCTGGCCTTATCCCAGCCGCCGGCCGTGGACGAAGAAGACCCGGCGGCTGGCCTTATCCCAGCCGCCGTTGGTGCTTGAGGAAGACCAGGCGGCTGGCCTTATCCCAGCCGCAGGCTCGTGTCTTGGACGGGTCGTGGGCAGTTGGCCTTAGCTCGTCCGGTCCATGTTCGGGATAAGTTCCATTTGATCTCGACCTTGACTTCTCGTTCCGTCAATCTTCGAGGTGGAGATTTCGACCCCAACAGTTAGCCCCCCAGCTCTTTGCTTCCGTGGTTTGGAGCAAGGAGCTCCGAGCTGAGAGTTTTATCGGGATTGACTGAAACGGAAAGGCAAGGAGTTTTTCCGTTCGTCCGTTTCATCCGCTTCTCTTTCGTGTCTTGTCAAAGTACAGTCCATGGAAGTTCGTGCCATGTTTGCTATATCAAAGGAGTGGCTTCATTTTCATTTTTTCACACTTCCCTTCTCTTTTCAAGTCTTCTTCTTCAAATTTTTCGTTTGAAAATTTTTCCTTATAAATGGCTGTTGAAAGAGGCTCTCCCTTCGAACTTAACTTCGACGCCATAATGAATAATCAGTCTGAGTTTGATTTTGCGTCTGCGGAGCAGGATACGGCACTTGTGGACGAATTGCTGGCGGCTGGAGAGGATGCCATTCCACAAGCAGCATCCGACCCTGAAGTTGTTCCTCAGTGGCGGCTGGCCCAAGCAACGCTCAAGGAATGCTTGGTTTTGCAAACGTCACTCAATGGGAGCCCGTCTAGGGAGAGATTCAGCAATGGGTGGCCGGGATTGAGAACGTGCAAGAGACGGCGGCCGGCATTGAGAACGTGCCCGAGACGGCGGTTGGGATTGAGAACATGCCCGAGCCGGCGGCCGGATTGAGAACGTGCAAGAGACGGCGGCCGCATTGAGAACGTGCCCGAGACGGCGGTTGGGATTGAGAACATGCCCGAGCCGGCGGCCGGGATTGAGAACATACCCGAGCTGGCGGCCGGGATTGGTGATTTGACGTCCGGCTCGAAGAGGGCGTCCGGCTCCAGGCGGGCGGCTGGCTCTAAGAACGCTTCCAAGAGGGCGGCTGGCGTAGTGGCCGTATCAATATGGGCGCTCGGCTCTGGAGGCGTCTTACAGAGGTCATCCGGCACTTCTCGAGTTAATGTTGACGGCGTCTCGCCGCGGACGAGCATAGTACGTGGCGTTTGGACCCCTCCTCTGCATGTTGAGGACAACGGCGGATGGCGTGCATGGCCATCCCGATCTCTGGTTCCCTCTGAACATCATCGTACGTGGCCAGAGACGGGTGATGACTTGATCATGTCTGAAGAAGAAGTCAGATCGGATCACCCGGAGGTGCCTATCTTTGTGCATCCCGAAGTGAAGTCCGAGTGTCGTTCTCCCGGTGAAGCCAAAGCTTATTGGGGAGAAGATATTTTTGCTTGGCGGTTTAAGAAACCTGGCCCGTCTTCGGGGTACAGATCGATATCTGAGGGGTTTAAGCACGGACCAACTCTCAGCAATCCGGACTCATTGGCCGAGCTCAGATATGACTTCCGGATTTCGGACAAGATCAAGTTTCGTCTCCCAAAAGACGGGGATAGGATGAACGAGGTGCCAAAGGGATATTTCGCCATGTATGAATCGATGTTTTACGAAGCTTTCCTCTGGTTCCCGATCCCGGGAGCTATCTTCGAATTTCTCGAGTTGTATGGGGTCGCGATCTCCCTACTTGTTCCGTCCGCCATGAGGATTTTGATGGGACTCGTGGTCCGTTGTGCTGAATGCGGAATCAAGCTGGAAGGTGACCTTATAAGGAATTTCTTTTCATTGAGAAAGATTTCTAAGTCGGATTTCTTATGCTCGGTTAATGTTCGGAAGAATGTAAAGCGTTTCTACACCAACCTTCGGAGTAATTGTAAAGCTTCGCGGAACCAGTTTTTCTACGTGCCGCTGACGGTTGGTTCCGACTTCGGCGGCTCGGTTAGGACCGAGTGGAGTTTGCCACGTAAGCGTTTCGTCTTTTTGTGAATTTTTTCTATAAGTAGTCCTCACTCCTTTGTTTCATCCTTCACAATTTCATTTCTCTCAACTTTGCATTTTTTCTTCTCTTCTTTCTTTAGTTCGTGATCCTTTCGCTCCTAGAGTTTCCGGAGTCGAAGATATCTTTGAAGAAGTTGATAAGAAGAAGATAGATTGGGAGTGTCCTGATCTTTGGCGACGCTTTCTGGATGCGAAAGATATTCTAGAAGGCCGCACTCCTCCAAAGGGCCCCGACTTTATCGATCCCCGGCATGGAGGGTGTTTGGAAGTATCGCAGCAGAAATATGGTGAAGCTGGACCGTCCGGAGGGGTGGCTGAGTTTGACCCGGCGTCCTGATTTCCATGGCGTGCCCTAGGAACAGGTAGCTGCTCCTCAGGGCTCTGCTTGTGCCGCTGTTGCGGATAAAGGGAAGGGAGCTTCCAACAGCCCGGATCGTCCGAGGAAGGGCAAAGTGGCTCGGATGGTTGAGGCGTCTGATCATGGTCTCCTTTTCGACGCTCGCAAGGCGGCGGGAGGAGATCCAACCGAGTCCGTGAAGGTCGTGGACTACTTCGGAGCGTTGGCTCCGGCCTCTGCTGTGCCGTTCGATCGTTCAACGGCTTACGGAGACCTGTCCTCTGGCCTTGTGATGGTAATTCTTTTTTCCTTTAGATTTGTTTTGACGCAGTTTGGTCTTTGCTGATATTCGCTTTTCTTTGATTCAGGTCACCACCCAAGCTCATGCGACCCAGGTTGCCTTGGAAGTCTCAGAGAAAGAGTCCCGGAAGAAGGACAAAAAGATCAAGGCCCTGGAAGTCAAACTTCGGAATGTGGAGAGAAGATCTCAGAAAGAGCTCGAGAAGGCGCTCGCGGAAGCAGAGCGGAAGATGGAGCTGGCGCTTAAGAAATGCCGCTGGGAGTAGGTGGAGAAGTACCGTCTCCGTATCGAGGGGGCCAAGGCTGCTCTCGCGCCGATGCGTCAGGTGAAGTACGGCGAGACTGCTTTGTCTGAGGTCGGCTCGAACCTTGACCTAGTCCGGGACATCAAGTCCGGGAAGTCCAAGGTCGAGGAGGAAGAAGGAGAGCTGGAGGCATCATTAGAGCGGCTCAAAGGAGGAGGCTGGGTCGGCTCCTACGATTGGGCTGCTGCCGTTCTCGACAGCTACTTGGTATGCTCTCCTGTTTCTCCGTGCCAGTCCCCGGATGCTGAGGCTTTGGACTACGGAGCTCCTACTCCTCCTGTTGAGTATGATTAGGCTTTGGCCTTGTATTTTCTGTTTTCGTTATGTTCGGGTTTTTAGACCCTTCTTATTGTATTTTCTTTGTCAACCTGACTCGATCACTTATATCTCCTTTCATGGAGATTTATTATATATCTGCTATTGTCTTTAATTGTTATGGACTTCTTTGCTTGCTTCGCTTTTATAGTCTTGATAAAGGAGAAGATGGGCGGCCGGTATGTCTTTCTTCCAAGAGGGCGGCTGGCCCATTTTGAAGAGTGAAGGGCGGCTGGCCCGTCTCTCTACGGAGGACGGGCGGCTGGCCCGTCTCTCTACGGAGGACGGGCGGCTGGCCCGTTTTGTAGAGCGAAGGGCGGCTGGCCCGTCTCTCTACGGAGGACGGGCGGCTGGCTCGTTTTGTAGAGTGAAGGGCGGCTGGCCCATTATTCGGGTGGCTGGCCAGTTTCGGAGCTGATTGATCTTGCGTTGGAGTGTTGTCCCGGACACTCGAACTTTAGACCAGTTCGTATTTGCGAATATCCCTGGGTTTAACGCAGTCTTTTGTTGTCGCTGGGGATCAAGCTTGTTCAGATCCCACTTTCGACTGAACGCTTTTAAGATCTCGCATCAGAGCCGATTTGATACTGCGTTCTCGAGATGTCTTTGACCAGTGTTCCATGTCAGGCGCTTTACTGGGTTTAGAGAGTTTACTTCGTTTCTCAAGCTTCGCACTATTTGCCTATGCGAAGCACAAGTGAAAGTAAACTAAACAGAACACCGTCTTGGGAGCTTCCTGCAGGATCGCGGGATGTCAGGTTACGCCCTTCGGATGTTAATCCGGAAATTTGTATAGCGCGCTAGTCTTACGCCCTTCGGATGTTAATCCGGAAATTTGTATAGCGCGCTAGTCTTACGCCCTTCGGATGTTAATCCTGCAGGATCCAAAGGCTCACATGACAACTCCGTCTGGGGCGCCAACGTCTTCTTTGATAGCTCCGAGACTCTCGAGGGTTACTCCATTCCCGAGTTCCCCGGCTAATAGTTTTGCCGCGAGCCTTCTTCCGACAGTCCTGCAGTTTTCGGTGGAGTGGCCTTTTGTCTTGTGGAAGGTACAGAAGGGGTTCTCGTCGAATCCTAGTCGAGTCCACATATTCCACGGCCCTTTGCTGCGCCCGTCAGATGGTCTCTCCGTGTTTATTTGGTAGTTATGTGCTCCGCCCGCGTTGGGTTCTTCGTCTCGGCTGATCCGCCTACTTCTTCTCTCGTTTGGAACGTTGGAAGGTTGCACCGTGCCTTTGGCGACCAATTTCGAGGATTGGTGCTTTCCGGCCGGGACCCCCATTTCTTCCTCGTAGATTATGAAATTGGAAGCGCGGTGGAGAGCATCTTGAATGGTTACCGGCGGATTCACGGTAATTTCCTTTCGGAAGCTTGAGGTCTTCAGCAAGGACTTCTTCAGGGCATTAATTGCGGCAATGTTGCTTAGGCCGTCAATCTTCGATACAATCACCTTAAATCTTTCGATGCAATCTCGAAGGCTTTCTTCGGGCCCCTGCGACAGTGAGTAGAGGTCCTCGTCGGATGTTGACTGTCTTATGAACAGTGAGTAATGCTTCAGAAAAGCTGCCGACAATCGGTTGAAACCGTCGATCGAGTCTCTTTCTAGCCTCGAGAACCACGACAGGGCCGATCCTTTCAGATGTTCCACGAAGAGGTGGCAGAATCCGGCGTCTCTTTCTTCGGGTTTGAATCTAGCCTGTCCCATAGCGATGTGGAAGGCTGTCATGTGAGCCTTTGGATCGGTCGTCCCGTCGTAAAAAGGGATTCGGATTTTTCCCGGGTCAGAAAGTCTAACGCTTGTGATCCTTGAAGTGAACGGGATCTTTTGCGTTTCCTCTAAGACGCGGTCGATTTCCGGGGCCGCACTTGTCGCTTTATGGACTTGCGACCTTACCTCCTTCATCTGACTCGTGGTGAGTTCCAAACGGGCACGGAGCTCGTCCAACTCGTCCCTTCGGCTGGCGGATCGATTAGCTCGGGCCTCTCGTTCCGCCTTTTCCTGCTCTTCGATCCATCGGAGCTCTTCCTCGTCCGCGTTTAGATCTCCAGCTTCGTCGTCAGTTTCGCTTTCCTCCCTGTCGTCTCCGTTTGCGGTGTCTCTCGGGTTTTCACCGTTGGTCACCGTGGAAGCTGGACGTTCGGCGGTTCGCCTAGTGGCGCTTTTCCGGTGCAGCGGAGGTGGTGCCGATGGTTCTCTCCTTGTTCCGACTGGGGTCCGCTCATCGGGATTCTGATGGCCCGGGGGATCTGCTAGTGGGGTAAAAATCAGGCGTCTTGCTTGAAAGTCCGGGGGCCACGCGATAGTTCCTTGGAAGCTGCTCTTTCTTGCGCGGCCATTCTCTCTTGCCTGTTTTGCCGCTCCGTGATTTTGGCCACCATGTTCCTCAGCTCGGTGATCACCGCGATCTCTGGGGTGGTGTTGGCCGTTCCCGTGATGACCGGGTCTTCGATCGCCATTCCGAACCTAGTTAGCGCGTTGGCGGAGGTCCCGGTAGTCCCGACCGCTCCATCGGCGGATGTCCCGGCGGCAGTCGCTCCGGTTCCGGCCGTTCCCGTGGCGGCTGCTCCAGCCGGTAGGTTGGTGATATCGTCGGTTCTTCTGGTCATTGTCTTCTTTCCGTATCCTCTCGTTCTAAGAGTCGGCGCCAAACTGTGAGAGCCGAAACTCACACTGTCAAAACTTATATTTTATGGGGGCTCGAAAATTCTAGTTTTAAAGAATTAAAGGACCGGAAATGTAAAGAGAGAGATCTTATTGATGATTTCCGAAAGTACATGATTAATTAGCAAAAGCTGAAAAGTCTTATATTGCTAAAACTCCTAATACTCGGATTTGGGATGGATTTAACCCTTACATGAGCGTACATATATATACTGACAATCCTAGGATACTGAGACTTCAGATTTTCGATGCGGGACTTTGTGGTTTCCTTTCCAGCTGCCGACCTAACCTTTTGGGCCCGATATCTGGCCCGAGAGTCCGCGCGTTCTGACCCAAATCTGGCCCGCCGATAAATAGTAAACAGGTGAATAGTAATCCGATGAATAGTAATCCGAATCTCGGTTTAGACTTAATTCGATTTTTCGGTTAACTTTGTCTCGAGATGAATAGTGTTTTTAACGGTTTTTCCCGTGTGAACAGTATTCCGAACGTTTTACGACTTTTGAGATTTGAACCGCCCGTTCTTTGTTTGAACTTCCAGCCGCCGGGTTTTCGTATTGATGGCCAGCCGCCGGTTCCTTTGGCTCGTGTGCTTCGGAGACTGGTCCACGGACGGCTGGATGTTGGTCACGGTCCTTCGGAAAATGTTTATGGACGTCTTGGAGTCAGAACACGCAAATGCATAATCTTCGAGTCGGTCCGGGCATAGAGTTATGTTTGACGGTCGGTCGACTGGACGATGTTCGGATAATGAGACTTGACTGAGAATTGATCGTGGGCGGCTGGCCTTATCCCAGCCACCGGCCATGGACGAAGAAGACCCGGCGGCTGGCCTTATCCCAGCCGCCGGCCGTGGACGAAGAAGACCCGGCGGCTAGCTTTATCCCAGCCGCCGGCCGTGGACGAAGAAGACCCGGCGGCTGGCCTTATCCCAGCCGCCGGCTGTGGACGAAGAAGACCCGGCGGCTGGCCTGATCCCAGCCGCCGGCCGTGAACGAAGAAGACCCGGCGGCTGGCCTTATCCCAGCCGTCGGTTGGTGCTTAAGGAAGACCCGGCGGCTGGCCTTATCCCAGCCGCCGGTTCGTGTCTTGGACGGGTCGTGGGCAGTTGGCCTTAGCTCGTCCGGTCCAAATTCGGGATAAGTTCCATTTGATCTCGACCTTGACTTCTCGTTCCGTCAATCTTCGAGGAGGGGATTTCGACCCCAACACCAGCTTCGTCCTTCCTCTTCAGGAAGCTGTCACGGTTAGCTCCGCCCTTCCTCTTCCGGAACGCCGTCTGCAGTACCCCGTCGGGTCCAACTCGGCCTGGGCTGCCATCCGATCTCTCCGAGTCTTCTCCTCCTCTCAGTCCATCGATGCTGTGGAGGAAAACAATTGGGATCACACACATACCGCCACTGAACTGTCTCTCTCTCGGTTCCGCTTCGTCCGAAGACTACCCGTCAAACGGACTAACTCCATACCACAACACACTATAAGTCCACCATAATCACACTCACACATCTCATCACACCTCCCTCCACAATCCTCATCAACTCAAACTCCACAATCTCATGGCTTTCACTAGCCGGATTCAAAACATTCCTATGTGGTGATGCCTGCATAAAACGTTGGTCTATACCACAGAGTTTACCTGCACATACAACACCACAACAAGCATACTAACCAAGCAACACGTAATGTACTGAAACCATCCAAGGTTCATCAACTAATCTTTTCTTAAAATCAAAATCCAAAATTAAATAGTTCTTTATAAAACAAGATTCAAGCCAAAACTTCTTTAAATCTTCTAACAATCCTAACAATTCCTAATTTTCTAAACATGCAACCTAACAATATAAAAATCTAAATCCAAATTAATTTCAAACCCTAAACTACTAACTAAAATTCGCCTAACAATATTATGGTACAAAATATTCCTAGATTAAATTTTATCTCACTATCTACTAAATTATTAATTCTCTGTTCACATGAAATAAACTACACAATCTTAGTCCATCTATCTACTCAACAAGCAAGTAAATAAAAGAATCATCTAACACCTACCTTCAGTCTTAACATACAAATCCTTATGTAATTAACTTCTACTCATGCAAAAGACCAAGAAAATTCTTCTAACAATCTAACTTTATGCATGCATGTAAACACCTAGTTCAAAATACACTCTTAACACTAACATGCAAAACAAAAGATTCTATATTCTCTTATTCTACCCTATTCAACTTCATGAATGCACCTTCAGTTCTATCCTTAACTCAAAATCAAGAGGTTTAAGTTTTAAAACCAAAAATTAATCTTTCCAAAATCAAGAAACTGAAATCGATTTTTATAGGAAGAGAGATCTGTTGGGGTCAAAAACCCCTCCTCAGAGATTGATAGGGAAAAACGCCGAAGTACGATTAAGCATTTCATATCTCGGCAGCAAGCCCACAAAATCAGACCACATTCCTGCACGGGTCGGGCTCTCGGCATTCGGCCCAGCAGATGAACCAAACGGATTGTGGCCATTTGTACTCCTTTTCCTTATCCTTGGTTTTGTCCCAAAGGGTTTTTCGGGAAAAGTTTTAACGAGGCAAATCGGTTCACTGTCCTAAACCCATTCGGGAACCAATCGGCCCAAGAAACGGGACTGAACGCCTGCACGGGTCGAGCTCTTGGCCTTTGGCCCGGTAGATGAACTCTCAAGACGAATCTTTGCATATCTTCTTGGCCCGGATAATTCATCGAGCCAAGACGCGAGCCAATACCGACTTCTACCTTTCTGGACAGGCCCTAAACGCCATTTTCCGACTAATGGGCCTCACGCCATTCGAAGATGGACTTCACACTGTTCAGAACATGAAAAACATCGAGGAGTTTACTTAAACTAAATCGGAAGCAAGGCTTTTACCCAGAAGAAATCGGACCTGAAGGATAAAAGACAAGCTGGGCCAAAACAAGACAAACGGGCCAGAATGGAAGGGAGAAGAAATCGGATGGGCCACCGCCATTAGGTCTCGCCGCCAATTAGAAGAAGGGATTTTAAAACGTCCCACATTGCTTAGATCAGTCTTTGAGACCATAGACGCTCTAGTATAAATAAAGACCCCTGTATTCACTTTCACATCATCCTAACTCAAGTGCAGGAGCTTTCGAGATATAAGACAATAAGCTTTCTCAAATATTCTTGTACTTAGATAATTATTAATAAAATCGTTTTTCTCATCTTTTTACTTTTTTGCCCTTTAGTTCTTGTTTATTAGAATTTTTGGATCCCCGCAAAATATAAATTTTGACAGTGTGAGTTTCGGCTCTCACAGTTTGGCGCCGTCTGTGGGGACGAGAAATATTCTTTATTCAAGAACAACTGGATACAGAGAGGAAGACCATGGTAGCCGAAGGAATAACCGACAATACTGGCAATCGGCCGATCAGAAAAGCGGTTGGAGCAGGAAAGTTCGCGATTGGAGAGGAGGCGATGGACTGGAGCTTAACAGACGTGAATCGCGACCAGACGATGACTTTTCGAGAGGGGGAAGCCGCGGAAATCGACCACCCGCATAACGACCTCCAAGAATCTCTTTTTCAATCGGAGGATACAAATTTCCGAGAGTCTTGGTCGACATGGGAGGAACGGTGAACATCATATTCCTCGAAACCCTTCGAAGGATGGGAACCAGAACGTGGCATCTCGTGCCACACCCGAAACCATTAACCGGTTTCTCGGGAAAGATGACAATGATGGTAGGGATGGTCTAACTCCCCGTAAGAGCAAAAGGAGTGGAGAAAGACACAAGGTTCTCGGTTTCCGATCGCCCCAGGTTCTGCGACGTAATCGTAGGAACGCCATGGCTGAACGCAATGAAAGCTATCCCGTCAACTTACCACCTCTGCCTGAAGTTCTCGACCCCAACCAGAGTGGAGACGATATGGGGACGACAAAGAGATTCCCGAACTTGTTTCTTAACAGAGCACAGGATGAGAAGGCTGGTGACCGAGACAAATCAAAGAGGAAAACCCGGAAAGGCGAAGGAAGAACGGCAACTGGCAAAAATCGAGCATAAGCTGCAGATGGAGGAAGCCCGAAGGACTGATAAAGAACCGCCGTGCGAACCCATGATCTCAGTCAACATAGACGAAACGAACCCAGAGCGATGCACGGAAATTGGAGCGAATCTAGAAGAACCGATTAAATCGGAGCTAATCGCCCTCTTAAAGGAGAACGCCAACTCGTTCGCTTGGAAAGCGGAAGATATGCCCTGAATCAACATCGGCATCACAAGCCAGGAACTCAACGTGGACCCGACGTTCAAACCAATAAAACAGAAGAGGCGAAAACTAGGCCCGCGCCCAAGGGTAAACGACGAAGTAAAAGACTACTTAAAGTCGGATCCATCATGGAAGTAAAATACCCCGATTGGCTAGCCAATCCGGTGGTAATAAAGAAGAAGAACGGAAAATGGTGAGTCTGCGTCGATTTCACAGATCTGAACAAAGCTTGTCCAAAGGACAGTTTTCCGCTACCACACATAGATCGATTGGTCGAGGCTACGGCCGGGAACAAGCTGTTATCTTTCATGGATGCATTTTCCGGCTACAACCAAATCATGATGAACCCCGACGATCGAGACAAGACATCATTCATTACAGATCGAGGGATATACTGCTACAAGGTGATGCCGTTCGGACTAAAGAACGCCGGAGCAACATACCAGAGACTCGTCAACAAGATGTTAGTCGAGCAGCTCGGGAAGACAATGGAAGTGTACATTGACGATATGTTGGTGAAGTCTTTAGAAGAGAAGGATCACATGGAGCATCTGCGAGAGTGTTTTGAACAACTTAACCGACACAACATGAAGTTAAACCCCGCTAAGTGCTGGTTCAGAGTAGCATCAGGAATATTCCTTGGGTACCTCGTAACCCACCGCGGAATAGAGGCAAATCCGAAGCAGATCAATGCCCTAAAGGAGATAACCTCGCCGAAGACGAAGAGAGAAGTCCAAAGACTAACCGGACGGGTTGCAGCATTAAATCGATTTATCTTGAGGTCAACGGATAAATGTTTACCCTTTTACGATACCTTCCTCTTCCGGACGCTGTCACGGTCAGTCCCGTCCTTCCTCTTCCGGAACGCCGTCTGCAGTATCCTGTCGGGTCCAACTCAGGCTGGGCAGTCACCCCTCACCTCTGAGCCTTCTCCACCTCTCAGTCCCTCGATGCCGTGGAGGAAAACCATTTGGGATCACACACATACCGCCACTGAACCGTCACTCACGTTTCCGCTTCAGTTCGAAGACTACCCGTCAACCGGACTGGCTCCACACCACAACATCTCAACACAAACTCCAATCGTAACCAACCACGACTCATCACAACTCCAAATGACCATCTCAATCACAACACTTCCACAAACTACAATCTTCACTACAATACAACATCTTTGTCTTTAGTGACACTGAGTTTTCGGTGGAGAGAGTGCAAAAGGATCCGGAGATCACCACAAGTCTCTCACACCATCCGTGTTAAGGCTCGGTAGGGAGGATAACACACCTTATGGTTTGTGTATCCATCCGCCACCTCTCCCAGCGGGTTTCTAAGCCCACAGATCTGTAAACTCAGCTCACTACCAAACAACTCAGTCCCATGCACTTTGCTGCATACTTTCCCAGAATTTGCCACATAGAACTAGTCACACTCTTGGTTAATATAAGGACACTTGGATTCCACTAAGCTAAAACTAAACTAATTAATTTAATCAATTACCACTCTTTCTTCTATAACTTGCTTTCTCAATCTTTGCCCACGAAAATACTTGGCTGTGAGACACCTGGATGCTCCAAAATAAATCTGATTGAACATTAGACTGATCCCCTTTGAAGATTAACCAACTGATTCAACCAACAAGCTTCTACACTTCGAAAATCATAACTTTCATTTCCCTTACTCAAAAATTGCTCTGTTTGATTCTGAATGCTCTTCGTCATCCCACATTGTCCGATTTGTAATTCTCACATCAGATTTGTCTTTGACTGAATCTTTTTGTAATAGCTCCATCTGGGTCCTGAGTAGCTCTGTAAAAAATCCCGGAATTTTAAAAATAGTCCTCCTAGTTCTTTCGGATTTATTTGCTTGGAATGTCTTATTTGCCGCAAAATTTGATTCTCCGATTTCTCTGTGTTGCGTCTCAATTTTTCCTGGCATGAATCCTTTTGAACTGGCTTCTCTGATGTCTTGTGCAGGTACGCTCCAAGTCCCATAATTTTTAAAATTGTTCTCATTGCCCATCAGAAATTATTTTGCTCCGTGGGAATTGCTGCTCTAGAATTGGGGTATTACATCTCCTCTCGGCACACATCGCCTCTCGGCCAATATTGCCTCTCGGCACACATCGCCTCTTGGCACACATCGCCTCTCGGCACATATCGCCTCTCGGCACACATCGCCTCTCGGCACACATCGCATCTCGGCACATATCGCCTCTCGGCACACATCGCCTCTCGGCCCATATCGCCTCTCGGCGCACATCGCCTCTCGGCACATATCCCCTCTCGGCACACATCGCCTCTTGGCATACGTATCAACCGCCCGTTGCTGATCACAACAGGGTGACTTAAACCATGGTTCTTTCAACATCCCGCGATGGATAAATTTAGCGCGCTATATAAATCTCCGGATAAACATCCGAACGGCATGACCTGACATCCCGCGAAAAGTGTTTTAAGGAAATTCTGGATGAACAGTGTTCCAAACCGCGGTTAAGTAAACTTCAGCCCGCCCTTTTTCTTGTTTGAACTCGGTCCGCCTAATTCTTTTTACGAACTCAACCGGCCTGATTTTTTTCTCAACCCAGCCCGCACGATTGTTTCAACCCGCCCAATTCTTTTTGTGAACTCAGCCCGCCCAATTCTTTTCTGAATTCAACCCGCCCAATTCCTTTGAAAGCTCAACCCGCCCAACTCTTTTCAGAATTCAACCCGCCTGATTTTACGAACTCAACCCGCCCGAGTCTTTTGTTGAGAATCACATGGTGTGTTGGTCCGAAGAATGTGGCGGCTTGGCACTGAGGGAAGGAAGGGGCAGTTTGGTTGAAGGAAGAAAGGGACGGTTTGGATGAAAGAAGAAAAGGGCGGCTTGGCCTTGGACAATAAGAAAGGGCTGTTTGGCCTTGCATGGAGAAATGGGCGGCTTGGCCTTCGGACAAGAGAAAGTGGCAGTTTGCCCTTTCATGAAGAAACAGCGGCTTGGCCTTGGAAAAGAGAATGTGGCGGTTTAGCCTTGAATGAAGAAATGGGCGGCTTGGGTTGGACAAGAGAAAGTGGCGGTTTGGCCTTACATGAAGAAAGTGGCGGCTTGGCCTTGGTCAAGAGAAAGTGGCGGCTTGGCCTTACACGAAGAAACGGGCGGCTTGGCCTTGGACTAAGAGAAAGTGGTGGTTTGAGCCTTTGGAAGTGGTTCCCATGTCCTTGTGTGAGTTTCTAGCTTGCTTGATCATCCTTTAAGTGAACTCGCCAGCTGGCCCGATGTTCGGATATGTCTTTCGTACGAATGTTCGGCTTCTTGGTTCATCAATCTCCGAAGAGTGGGTTTTGACCCCAACACTAACAAGGAGGCTTACAAACCGGATATCAAGGGAAAAAATGGGAGTTATGACCATTACAAGAGGAATGGTCATCTCAAAGACCAATATTGGCTCCTCCATTCTCATCTCAAACCCAAAAGTGGAAGGACCCAAACGCAAACCTGTCCGAACAAGCCGGTTCCTCTTCCTAGGCAGGTAAGATGGTAGGCAAATCCATGATGGCAAGACAAGTCCCGGTTGCTTAGGTCGAGATGGTGAGGCACTCTGACTTGGAAGCTCTCATCAATGCCCTCAAAGAAAACTCTGGTATCACCTTTGGTGCCTCTCTTAAGCCATTGATAGTAGACTGAAGAGCATCCCATCACATGATCAGTGATTTGAAACTTATGAGCAATATAGAACTGATGTTAGGTTGTGAAGTTAGGATAGCTAATGGCACTAGTGTACCCATTAAGGGCATGAATAAAGCTTAAGATTGTTTATTGAAAAGTGCAAATGATGGAAGTCTACATTGACGACATGCTGGTGAAATCTCTAGAAGAAAAAGATCACATGAAACATTTACGGGAACGCTTCGAGCAGCTCAACCGGCACAACAAGAAGTTAAACCCGGTGAAATGCAGATTCAGAGTGGCGTCAGGAGAATTCCTCGGTTACCTTGTGAGTCACCGCAGAATAGAAGCAAACCCAAAGCAAATCAATACCCTGATAGAGATGGCTTCACCAAGAACGAAAAAAGAGTTCCAAAGGCTAACCGGACAGGTCGCGGCACTGAATCGATTCATCTCAAGATCAACGGACAAATGCTTGCCCTTCTACGACACCCTCAGAGGAAACAAGAAGTTTGAATGGACGCAGAAGTGGGAGCAGGTTTTCCAGGAATTGAATAAATACCTGGTAAGTCCGCCCGTCCTGTCGAAACCAATCGAACGAGAACCTATGTTCTTGTACACAGCGGTGTCATCAACAACAGTAAGCGGAGGGCTCATAAGAGAAGACCGTGACGAGCATAAGCTGATCTTTTATGATGACTCGATACCCGCTGATGGAGAAAGCGGCCTTAGCGGTGGTCATGTCTACCCGAAAGTTGCGACCCTACTTCCAATCACACGCGATCATCATACTTACAACTTTCCCCCTCAGAACGATCCTGCATAGTCTGAGTCAATCCGGACGGCTAGCAAAATGGGCAGTAGAACTGCGCGAGTATGATATTGAGTACCGAAGCAGAACGTGCACAAAATCTCAAGTTCTGACTGATTTCTTGATCGAACTACCAACCACGCGCGTCGAGTGGACTTCAAACTCGGTTGGAATCTTCACGCAGACGGGTCATCGTCAAAGCAAGGTTCGTGAGTTGGAGTGCATTTATTATTACCCACCGGAGAAATCCTCGAGTAGTCGTTCCGATTACTCCTCAACTCCTCAAACAACGAGGCAGAGTACGAAGCCTTGATCGCGGGATTGAGACTTGTCCTCGGCCTCAAAATCTGGAACCTCCTGGCGTAGTAGCGAACCAATTCAACGGAGATTACGAGGCAAGAGATGACCATATGGAAGCCTATCTTAAAATCATCCAAGGCCTGGCAAAACAATTCGAAAAGGTTGAGCTCATGAGAATTCCCCGAGGAGAGAACACCTCAGCCGACATGTCAGCGGCCTTAGCGTCGAGCTCAGCCCCGAGAGAAAGACGAGTCATTCCCATGGAGTTCATTAAGTTGCGAATCTTATACAACTGCCGTAAGGCAACAAGTAAGAAGAACCCCTGGAGGAGGAACTCACGACTGATCCGAAAGAAGAGTACTGCTGCGATCGCGAGTGGATGGGCCAGATCTGAGCCTACATCATGGACGGAGAGGTCCCATCAGACAAATGGGCGGCATACGAACTAAGATCTCAGGCCGCCCGTTTCATTCTACTCGATGGAAATGTGTTCAAGCGGAGGTTATTCGAATCACTGATGACCTGCATAGAAGGCGAATAAGCAAGAAGAATCGTGGAGGAAGTCCATAGCGGATCACGCAGAAATCATTCCGGATGAAGAGCCCTCGCAATCAATATCAAGCGGCATGGACATTACTGGCCAACTATGACAAAAGACTGTGAGAAGTTCTCTGTCAAGTGCGAGAAATGCCAGAGACACGCACCAATTATCCACCAAACCGCGAAAGTGCTATCGTCAATCTCCACACTGTACCCATTCATGAGGTGGTCAATGGATATTGTAGGACCGATGCATAACTCGAAGCAGAAGAGATTCCTACTCGTTCTTGACATATTACTTCTCGAAGTTGTTCGAAGCGGATTCTTACACCAATATCAAGGATGCGCAAGTGGAGCACTTCGTCTGGAAAAATATCATCTGTCGGCAAGGAGTCCCATATGAGATCGTCACCGACAATGGCTCCCAATTCATCTCAGCCCGCTACGAAGGATTCTGCGGAAAATGGAAGATACGGCTGAGCAAGTCTACACCACGCTACCAGCAGGGGAATGGCTAAGCCGAAGCGGCAAACAAGACCATCGTAGACGGACTTAAGAAGCGCCTCGGGAAGAAGAAAGGACGGTGGGCGGACGAGCTCGAAAGGATCTTATGGTCTCACCGTACAACCCCAAGGCATGCAACATGAGAAACACCATTCGGGCTAGATGAAGACTTCTTTCCGGACAAGAAGGCCTGAACCATCTAATGAAATTGGACAAGTTGGACATGGTAAACAAAAGGCGACATCGAGCGCTTGTCCGAATCCAAAACTACCAGCAAGTGGCAACGAGATATTACATCCTCCGTAGAGAGATGGGCCAGCCGTACACCTTCACAACAAGGGCCAGCCGTCCACCTTCACAACAAGGGTCAGCCGTCCACCTTCACATTAAGGGCCAGCTGCCCATCCTACTTAGAGAGATGGGCCAGCCGCCCACCTTCACGACAAGAGCCAGCCTCCCATCCTCCTGCGAGAGACGGGCCAACCGCCCACCTTCATGGAAAGGGCCAGTCGCCCATCCTCCTTAGGGAAATGGGCCAGCCGCCTTTCAGTTCCCCTCGGGAACACGGCGTGCTGCATTATCGAAATATAGTATTCGGGATGTCTGACTCCATAGCAAGCATGTTACTCGAGATCTAAAACAAAAGCGTCTTTTTATTAAAGTCTTGAAACAAAAAACAACCCGGACCAGGAACCGGCCCGAGCATAACAAAAATCCTGAAGCAAAAGCCCAAACAAAAACTCATAAAAAGCTAAACGAAAACAAAGAACAAAAACTGCGAAATCAGGAATCCAGACCTAACGCCTTAACATTGGCAATAACTGATATGCTAGGAACCTCCTCATTAGATCTAACTATGTCAACTACTCTGATTGCTACAGCCTCCGTTTCAATTGATCCAGTCTCCGGTGTAGAAATATGCTTGCTTTCTGAAGGTGAAACTAACTGAGAATCAATCTCGGATTTAATCAGAGCGACTACTTATCAAACTAGCCTTCTTCCCCATCCAAACCGTCTTTCCATTCAGTCAGTTTCTTCTTCTCCTCATCCAGTTTGAGATTACCAATCACCTAAGCAAGATCACCCTCTTGGGTTTTCACTTCGGAAAGACATTCAAACAACTTTTTCAGTTCGCCCAGAAAAACTTGGTACTTCGAAAGCTCAGCCTTCCGACCATTCGCGTAAGATCACTGCAACTTCGCATCACACTCGGCCTTGAACCGGTCGAGCTGATCCTTTATAGCCATCATGTCGTTCAACTGGCGCAAAACTTTAGCTTCTAAGCGAACTGTTGAACGAGCTGCTTTTCCTTTTTCTGCCTGCAACAGGGAAAGCTGCTTCTCAGGCGATTTGACCTGTTGCGAATTAGACCCCTCAAAATCGTTGACTTCCTTCTCACTGACCAGGCATCTTCCTGAGCCTCCTCGGCGAGCTTGCGGTTTCCACGAAGAGCCACGCCGTACGCGCTGACACACTTGGCTACAGCGGAAATAAACTGTAGGATCACGAGAATGGTTAGTGAGAGAAGCAACCAAGAAAACCAAGAAAAGAAACAAAAAATAATAAAACGACAGTCGGAAAATCGACGAACCTTCATCCCACATTGGGCCATATCCGCATATTTATCATTTTCCTCCAAAATATCACAAGGGGGAGACGTAAAGCTCGCGTCCGCGATCATGGAAAAACTCCTCGCGGATTGATGACGATTCTTGCAAACCGCCTCCCGGAAATCAGGTCTCAGCGAAGGACCAACAGGGAGACCTACAGGGGAAGGACTCTTCTCACCGCCATCAACGGAGCCAGCCGCCCTCGTCTGACGCAGAAAGGAATCTGTCCCTGTTAGACCATAAACAACTCCGCCAGCCACCGTCAGACAATCGGGCGAACGCTTCACGGCACTACACGCCAAAATCTCTTCTGTCTTCAAAGGAGTAACCATGATCGTTGACAGGGCCAATCGATCGACAGGCCACTGGGTAGGTGGAATAGCTGAGTCTCCCTCGGATGGTTTAACCTCTAAAGAGCCAACCGCCAATCCACCAGGAGAGTTCTGTCCCAGCCACCCATTTTTCTCTTTTATTTTCTTCTCACGTTTCTCTATCTCTTTCCTCTCGTGCAGAGATAACCTAACCATGGTTGCGGATTCTAGAAAGTACGAAACGAAAGGGGTTTGTAGAAAAATTGTGAGGAAGGAAACGAAAAAAGGGTGCGCATATATACGACAAGATAGGCCCAATCCTAACAAGTAGGATTTTTTCCAAATCCGGGCCAACCTCCCAAGAATCTCGGACATGAAAAGGAAAAATACCCTTTTCCATCAACTAACCTCTGTAAAAAAAAAAAAAACTTATCAGATATGTAGACATTCTAGGCTCATCGCCTCCGCACACACAAGCAACGAGCTGGGGGGCTAACTGTTGGGGTCAAAACCCACTCCTCGAAAATTGATGAACGGAAGGACAGAACACGTGGTTCAGGGCCAGCCGCCTAAGCCTATTATTCAGGGCCAGCCGCCCAAACCGCTTGCGCAGGGCCAGCCGCCCAAACCGCTTGTGGAGGGCCAGCCGCCCAAACCACTTGTGCAGGGCCAGCCGCCCAGGTCTTCTCTTCAGAGGCCAGTGTTGGGGTCGAAATCCCCTCCTCGAAGATTGACAAAACAAGAAGCCAAGATCAAGACCAAATGGAATTTATCCCG
This sequence comes from Isatis tinctoria, assembly GCA_010577795.1. Lineage (NCBI taxonomy): Eukaryota > Viridiplantae > Streptophyta > Magnoliopsida > Brassicales > Brassicaceae > Isatis > Isatis tinctoria. Next base: position 13,936,154 of record CM021246.1, read on the forward strand.
GGCATGGACTGGACAAGCTAAGGCCAACTGCCCACGACCCGTCCGGGACATGGCCGGCGGCTGGGATAAGGCCAGCCGCCGGATCTCCTTCGAGCACTGACCGGCGGCTGGGATGAGGCCAGCCGCCGAATCCCCTTCGAGCAACGACCGGCGGCTGGGATAAGGCCAGCCGCCGGATCTCCTTCGAGCAACGACCGGCGGCTGGGATAAGGCCAGCCGCCGGATCTCCTTTGAGCATGGACCGGCAGCTGGGATAAGGCCAGCCACCGGGTCTCCTTCGAACCCGGACTGGCAGCTGGGATAAGGCCAGCCGCCCACGATCATTTCTTAGTAAAGACTCATTATCCGAACATTGTCCAGTCGACCGACCAGCAAACATAACTCTAAGCCCGGACCGACCCGAAGACTAAGCATTTGCATGTTCCGACTCCAAAACGTCCATAAACATTCCCCGAAAGACCGTGACTAACGTTCAGCCGTCCATGGACCAGTCGCCAAGCACACGAGCAAAAGCAACTAGTGGCTGGCCATCAATACCGAAACCGGCGGCTGGAAGTTAGAATAAAGAACGGGCGGCTCAAATCTCAAGAGTCGTAAAACGTTCGGAATACTGTTCACGCGGGAAAAACCGTTTAAAACACTATTCATCTGGAGACAAAGTTAACCGAAAAATCGAATTAAGTCTAAACCGAGATTCGGATTACTATTCATCGGATTACTATTCACGGATTACTATTAACGGTTTACTATTCATCGCCGGGCCAGATTTGGGTCAGAACGCGCAGACGGAGCCCGGAAGACCCTCGGGCCGGATATCGGGCTCAAAAGGTTAGGTCAGAGGCTGGGAAGAATGGACAAAGTCCCACATCGAAAATCTGAAGTCTTAGCACCCTTGGATTGTCAGTATATATATGTACGCTCATGTAAGGGTTAAATCCATCCCAAATCCGAGTATTAGGAGTTTTAGCAATATAAGAATTTTCAGCTTTTGCTAATTATTCTTGTACTTTCGGAAATCATCAATAAAATCTCTCTTTTTGCATTTTCGGTCCTTTAGTTCTTTAAAATAGAATTTTCGAGCCCCCATAAAATATAAGTTTTGACAGTGTGAGTTTCGGCTTTCACAGTTTGGTGCCGTCTGTGGAGACGAGAAATATTATTAACCCTAAGAACGAAAAGGATACGGAACGAAGACAATGACCAGAAGAACCGACGATATCACCAACCAACCGGCCGGAGCAGCCGCCACGGGAACGGCATGAACAGGAATTCCCGCCATCAGAACATCGGCGGCCGGGACCAGAGCAACTGCCGCCGGGACATCCGCCGACGGAGCGATCGGGCTAACCGGGACCTCCGCCAGTGCGCTCACCAGATTCGGAATGCCGATCGAAGACCAGCTCATCACGGAAACGACCAACACCGCCCCAGAGATCGCGGCGATCACTGAGCTGAGGAACATGGTCAGAACACGCAGACAGAGCACGGAAGACCCTCGGGCCGGATATCGGGCCCAAAAGGTTAGGTCAGCGGCTGGGAAGAAAGGACAAAGTCCCACATCGAAAATCTGAAGTCTTAGCACCCTTGGATTGTCAGTATATATATGTACGCTCATGTAAGGGTTAAATCCATCCCAAATCCGAGTATTAGGAGTTTTAGCAATATAAGACTTTTCAGCTTTTGCTAATTATTCTTGTACTTTCGGAAATCATCAATAAAGTCTCTCTTTTTGCATTTTCGGTCCTTTAATTCTTTAAAATAGAATTTTCGAGCCCCCATAAAATATAAGTTTTGACAGTGTGAGTTTCTGCTTTCACAGTTTGGCGCCATCTGCGGGGACGAGAAATATTCTTAACCCTAAGAACGAAAAGGATACGGAACGAAGACAATGACCAGAAGAACCGACGATATCACCAACCAACCGGCCGGAGCAGCCGCCACGGGAACGGCATGAACAGGAATTCCCGCCATCAGGCGGTCGGGACCGGGGCAACTGCCGCCGGGATATCCGCCGACGGAGCGATCGGGCTAACCGGGACCTCCGCCAGTGCGCTAACCAGATTCGGAATGCCGATCGAAGACCCGTTCATCACGGAAACGACCAACGCCGCCCCAGAGATCGCCGCGATCACTGAGCTGAGGAACATAGTAGCTGAAATCGTGGAGCGGCAAAACAGGTAAAAGAGAACGGCCGCGCAGGAGAGAGCGGCTTCCAGGAGCTAACACGTGGCCCGCGGGCTTTCAGTGAAAGACGCCTTGTTTTCACCCCGCGAGCGGATCACTCGGGCCGTCAGAATCCCGATGAGCAGACCCCGATCGGAACAAGGAGAGAACCATCGGCACCACCTCCGTTGCTCCCGAAAAGCTCCACTAGGCGAACCGCTGAACGGCTACTTCCATGGTGACCAACGGCGAAAACCTGAGAGACACCGCAAAAGGAGCCGACAGCTAGGAAAGCGAAACCGACGACGAAGCTGGTGACCTAAACGCGGACGAGGGAGAACTCCGCTGGATCGAAGAGCGGGAAAAGGAGGAACGGGAGACCCAGCTAATCGATCAGCTAGTCGAAGGGACAAGTTGGACGAGCTCCGTGCCCGCCTGGAACTCACCACGAGTCAGATGAAGGAGGTAAGGTCGCAAGTCCATAAAGCGAGAAGTGCGGCCCCGGAAATTGACCGCGTCCTTGAGGAAACGTAAAAGATCCCGTTCACTTCAAGGATCACGAGCGTTAGACTTTCTGACCCGGGAAAAATCCGAATCCCCTTCTACGATGAGACGACCGATCCGAAGGCCCACATGACAGCCTTCCATATCGTTATGGGACGGGCTAGATTCAAACCCGAAGAGAGAGACGCCGGATTCTGCCTCCTCTTCGTGGAACATCTGAAAGGATCAGCCCTGTCATGGTTCTGGAGGCTAGAAAGAGACTCGATCGACGGTTTCGACCGACTGTCGGCAGCCTTTCTGAAACACTACTCGCTGTTCATAAGACAATCAACGTCCGAAGAGGACCTCTACTCACTGCCGCAGGGGCCCGAAGAAAGCCTTCGAGATTTCATCGAAATATTTAAGATGATTGTCTCGAAGATCGATGGCCTAAGCAACAGTGCCGCAATCAATGCCCTGAAGAAGTCCTTGCTGAAGACCTCGAGCTTCCGAAAGGAATTTACCGTGAATCCGCCGGTAACCATTCAAGATGCTCTCCACCGCGCTTCCAACTTCGTTATCTACGAGGAAGAAATGAGGGTCCCGGTAGGAAAGCACCAATCCTCGAAATTGGTCGCCAAAGACACGGTGCAACCTTCTAACGTTCCAAACGAGAGAAGAAGTAGGCGAATCGGCCGAGACGAAGAACCCAACTCGGGCGGAGCGCATAACTACCAAATAAACACGGAGAGACCATCTGATGGGTGCAACAGGGGGCCGTGGAATACATGGACTCGACCAGGATTCGACGAGAACGCCTTCTGTACCTTCCACAAGACAAAAGGCCACTCAATCGAAAACTGCAGGACTGTCGGAAGAAGGCCGCAAAACTATTAGCCGGGGAACTCGGGAATGGAGTAACCCTCGAGAGTCTCGGAGCTATCAAAGAAGACGTTGGCGCCCCGGATGGACGACCTAACCAGGAACGTCCCGAAACGCCCGACGAGGATACCCCAAAACAGGGAAGGAGACCGAACGGAGACGACTCCGCCGCAAACCGCAGGAGGATCCACATGATCATCGGAGGGTCTCACTACTGCCGAGACACAGTGGCCTCGATAAAGGCATTCCTGAGAAGAGGAGACAAGGAGTCAAACCCGCGGGAGCCGATCACCGAAATCGACGACCGGATCTCCTTTCACGAAAAAGATGCCCATGACGAAAAAGACGGCCAGCCTCACGACGACCCATTGTTGGTAGAGCTGGACATCAACGACCATGACATCTCCCGGGTCTTGATCGATACCGGAAGTTCGGTGGACGTCATTTTTCGGGAGACAATTCAAAGGATGAAGGTGGATCCGTCAATCATAAAGCCCAATCCGAGGTCGCTGACCGGATTCTCTGGCAAAGTCACAATGATGGACGGAACAATCTAGCTCCCGGTTCATGCCGGTGGAATCACGAAAATCGTTAACTTCGCGGTGGCAAACCACCCCGCGATTTATAACGTGATAATGGGAACTCCCTGGATCAATTCAATTCGAGCGATCCCGTCAACTTACCATCTCTGCCTGAAATTCCCGACACCAAACGGAATCAAGACCGTCTGGGGAAATCAGAAGGAGGCCCGGATCTGTTTTCTGGCGGAGCACAAGCTCCGGAATCCGACCATCCCGCAGAGAGAAAACCCGAAAAGGAAAAAGGAAGATGAAGTCCCTGAATTGGGAAAGAAGGTGAGCAGAACCGAACAATTCGAGAAAACAGAGGTTCCGCCCACAGAAACTGAAACTAACCAAAAGGAGACGAAAGCTACCTAGAGAAAGACCTGAGAAACCGCCGAAGCTGCAACAGACGGTTCTATGACTAAGACTTAACCGTCTTCTTACCAAAAAAAAAAAAGGAACTACGGGTGACTTGATCCCTTTTCACGAAGGGTACGTAGGCAGCTCGCTTAAAAAACGAGTTCAGTTGCCCCTCTCCTTTAAAAAGGGGGGGGAGTTGGTTCGTATATACATACTTCCAAAATTTCGCAAACAAATCAAGGAGATGGACGTTGGGACTTAGCATCTCATAACACATCCAAAGGTTGAAAAAGTTTCCCGAAAGCACCATTCCGACAAACATCGAGACTTAGCATCTTGAAACTTGATCCAGAAAGCGAATGGATCCAGAAAAACCCGAGGAAAATGAACATGAGACTTAGTATCTCATAACACATTTTTAACTCGAACTTAAAATCGGATAAATATCGAGACTTAGCATCTCGTAACTTATCCATGACCGCCAACCAATCAAGATATTTATCCCAAATACTTAAGTCCTCACTACAAGAAAAAAGATATATTACATCACTTATTAAGTTTCATTAAAATAACTGATTCTATTTAGAATCACTAATTAAAATTGACACTAGATATAAGATTTTATATCAGTTTTTTATTTGATACTAATCTTAATTTGACTAGTATCAATTAAAAATAATTGATACTAATACTAACTTGATTAACATCAATTAAAAATAATTGATACTAATACTAACTTGATTAACATCAATTAAAAATAATTGATACTAATCTTTGTTAATTTATATCACTTCTGAAAAACTAACACAAATACATAAGTTTGCATCAATTATATAATTGAAGCATTTGATCAACTCACATTAGCATTAATAATAAAATGATGCTAATATTTATTTCAGTTATAAAAGTGATGCACTACAAAAAAAAAAGTGATGCACTACAAAAAACTGATTATAAGTTAGATCATTAAATCACACATCAACTTTGATTTCTCAAACCAATAAAACTGATTATAAGTTAGATCTGTAATGAAAAGAATTGTAAATAATTTTAGGATATATATTTTTTCATCCATCATTTTATCACATATTGCAAATTAATTTCTTGGTTAAAAATAAAAAATAAAATGAGTGTTAAGGCTACTTCCAACAAAAGACGAGACTCACTACTCCACTAGACTCTTCTCCTTCCTCCTCTTCTTCTTACTCCTTAGTTTCTTCAGATCTAACCTTTCGTCCAGCAACCTTTTCGTCTTCTTTTGTTCATTCTCTAATTAAATCAATGCTAAAACCTTTTCGTTTTTGCTCTTTAGATGTTAATGTAAACTGGTCAAAAATGGTGAAACAAAGATTGGTACAGCACCAGCCGATGCAGCATCCAACATCCGAAGAACATAGCATTGGTAAAATCAAGTTTCAGACTTTTGAGGTTTCCTCCTTCTTCTGAGCGAGCGCGTCGCGTCCTAGGAACCACGTGAAGATGGCGGTTCAACACGTCAGAGCTCCTTTCTCTCGACGGAGGCGGTGGTCTCAGATCGGATCGATTTTTCTCCCTACCTATGATTCCTGTTTAGATCTGATTCTCTTGCTATATAGCTGTTTATTGTATTACCGTTTTTGTCTCCGGTTAATTGGAATTTTGTACTGCAATTTTTGCCCTTCCTGAAAGAAAATTAATAATATTTTATATTTTAAAAAAAATTATAATATTATAAAATTTAACACAGTTTTTTAATTAAAACGAATTTTAATATCTAAAATTATTTATTATAACTGATAGTAAATATTAATATCATTTATTTTAAGTGATGTAAATATTAATGTCATTTATTTTAAGTGATGTAAAAATTAGTATCACTTATTGCAAATGATATATATTAATATCAATTTATATAAGTGATGAAAATAGTTGCATCATTGATAATATTGATATAAATAATTAGCATCACCACTTCCAGAATCATTTAATTAAATGATGCAAATGAATTTGCATCAATCAAAAAATGATATTAACAAATGAAATAAATGATACAACACACTTGATTTCTTGTAGTGCCTCTCCAACAAATCCGTCTGTTGCTGGCCACAACAAGACTATCTTTTAAAACCATGGTTCTCTTAACATCCCGCAGAGGATAAGACTAGCGCGCTATACAAATTTCCGGATTAACATCCGAAGGGCGTAACCTGACATCCCGCGATCCTGCCGGAAGCGCTAAAGACGATGTTCTGTTTAGTTTACCTTCACTTGCGCTTCGCATAGGCAAATAGTGCGAAGCGTGGGAAACGAAGTAAACTCTCTAAACTCAGTAAAGCGCCTGACATGGAACACTGGTCAAAGACATCTCGAGAACGCGGTATCGAACCGGCTCTGATGCGAGATTTTAAAAGCATTCAGTCAAAAGAGGGATCCGAACAAGCTTGGTCCACTGCAACAACAAGAGACTGCATTAAACCCAGGAAATGTTCACAAAGACAACCTGGTCTGAAGTTCGAGTGTCCGGAATAACACTCCAACGAAATACAAAACGGGCAAGCCGCCCGTCCTCCGAAGAGAGACGGGCCAGCCGCCCTTTACTCTACAAAACGGGCAGCCGCCCGTCCTCCGTTGAGAGACGGGCCAGCCGCCCTTCGCTCTGCAAAAACGGGCCAGCCGCCCGTCCTCCGAAGAGAGACGGGCCATCCGCCCTTCACTCTACAAAATGGGCAGCCGCCCGTCCACCACAGAGAGACGGGCCAACCGCCCTTCGCTCTGCAAAAACGGGCCAGCCGCCCGTCCTCCGTAGAGAGACGGGCCAGCCGCCCTTCACTCTAAAAAACGGGCAGTCGCCCGTCCTCCATTGAGAGACGGGCCAGCCGCCCTTCGCTCTGCAAAAACGGGCCAGCCGCCCATCCCCCGTAGAGAAACGTGCCAGCCGCCCTTCACTCTACAAAACGGGCCAGCCGCCTGTCCTCTGTAGAGAGACGGGCCAGCCGCCCTTCCCTCTGCAAAACGGGCAAGCCGCCCGTCCTCCGTAGAGAGACGGGCCAGCCGCCCGTCCTCCATAGAGAGACGGGCCAGCCGCCCTTCGTTCGGCAAAACGGGCCGACCGCCCTCTGATACACGAGTTTTAAACCCTTATTTCCTACTGCAAGTGCACAGCATACGAAGTAGTATTTAGGGGTCGATCCCACGAAGACCAGTTTTCACACTTTGATATATTGAGCTAAATCAAAAGCTAAGACAATTCAATATGTTTTTGGTTTTTGTAAGTAACAAGTAATGAAAGCGAAATCGGTTGTAAGATAATATTAAACAAGCGTTAGGTCAAGGAATATCGCAGGAGATTCAGAGCAACGGATCAAAAAACTATTCAGGCAATGATTAAGCATAAATCTAGAACTTAAACACTAAGATAATATCAATCCACTCTCGTGGTACCAATATCTTTGTCTATCAACCTAGAAATCCTAACTCTCGCTGGTACTAGAAATCGTAGACAAGCATTAAGGATAAGTTTAATATGTTCACAATTCTCAATACATCTACTCTCGCAGGTAATGGTTATATTGCTCACCAATGTTCTTTCTAGCAACCTAGCAACTCTCGCTGTCTAAGTTAAACCAAATTTCATAAGATCAAGTGATCAATTCGATCTAAGCATTAAGAACAACAAGGGTGAAAATATTGATTTGAATAGCCTATTTGTGTTTAACCCTAAAGCTCATGAATTCCTTTGACAAACCTTAACCTAACTAAGAGGTCTACTCAGACATGATTAAAGAAGAAAACAAAGAGATTATAAAGTTCATCATAAAAGCTTGAATGGATAATGAAAGCTGAATATAAACTTATAAGAACTTAATTAAAGCATAAACATAAAGACTGAAAGTAAAGCATAAATATAAAGACTGAAAGTAAAGCATAAATATAAGAACTGAAAGTAAAACTTAATTAAAGCATAAATGTATAAAGCTTAAAAGAAACTAAATAAAACTTAATAAAAGCATAAACATAAAACTTAAAACTGAAGAAGAAGCTATGCTTTGAAGCTAGAAAAGAGAGGAGGAAGAAGAAGGTGTGTTTTGAGATGGATGTTGTGAGTCCAATATATAGGCCAAGGTGAGGGGGAGTAGGTAAGACGGGGAACGGTCGTTCTAGGTAGAGAACGATCGTTCCCAATGGTCGATCCGTAGTAGGTGAGATGGTTGAAGTCGGGAACGATCGTTCTGAGGGGAGAACGGTCGTTCCGTGCATGGTCGATCGCGAAGTAGGTGAGACGGGGAACGATCGTTCCTTGGAGGGAACGGTCGTTCTTCAATCTTGTTGGCATGGTAGGTGGGATGGGGAACGAGCTGCATGGGATGGAACAATCGATCTTCGGTTTTTGTCGGCAGGGTTGGTGGATGAGGGAACGACCGTTCCTTGGAGGGAACGATCGTTCTCCATGGTCGTTCCATGGAAAGGAACGGTCGTTCCTTTGCTTGGCTCTCTTGTGTTTGGTCCTTTTCTCGTTTTTCCGTCTTAACTTGACTCGAACATGTCCGTAAACGCCAAACTCCTTCGGAACTCCATGAAATCTGTAAAAACACTCAAAAAAATAGAAAAGACTCGAAAAACTAAAGAAAGATGCAAATCAAAACTCAAACCGAATACTAAAAATGAATCAAAATACGTTAAAAACACATAATATCAACTCCCCCCAACTAAAACCTTTGCTTGTCCCCAAGCAAAACCAGATATTTTACAAAGAGGAGAGGTTAGAAAAACGTGTAAAACTTGTAAAACTTATAGGACCATACTCTAAGTCAATTGCCCGTAAACCGCATTCGCAAAGTTCAGATCAAACCGTACTTCATTGTACTTCTCCATAACCGTAGTAAATGAGTGAAATCTCATGATCAAGCAGAACTCAATATTTAACATTCATTATCAAATGCGTGTACTCTCACAAAGGGAATATCTAACACGTTATGGTCCAGGTATCAAGGTTGGTATTTGGTGGCTCAAGTGTTTCGGTTTCTTTTAGCAATATAAACAGATGCAAATCATTATGCAAAATCACCGTGAGACACAGACCAATTAGGAGGTACACAACTCTCCTTAACTCTAATCCTTCTACCCTTTTTTAACTGAGTCACAAACAAGAACATGATTTCTCTTAACGTTTCATGAAATTTAAAGATATTACCTTGATGACTTTCCCGGTTCCTTCTGTTTTATATTTTTTTTTTCTTTTTTAATTTTTACATATCGGAGAATGGAACCGGTTAGTCTCTAAGATCTGTATCAAAAGAATTTTAACAATGTAAGCTTATTTCTTGAATGTGAATAAAATCTTCTACCCTTTTTAAAAGTTCACCCTCTTTTGAAACGAAACTTTTCAATGAATATATTCAAAGAGAGAGATCACATTTCTAGACACATCCCATGAGTTTAATCAGAAATAGACCACCTATCTAGACACAGTCCTAAAGAAAAGTTGTGTCGGTCCGTATACTCCATAGTTTTTGCACATGAATGCAATGACAGTAAACGAAGAAAAGTGGGTTTCAACATGGAAATGGTAAGGGTGTGGTACTAGACTAAGATAAGTCTAGCCATTTGGAGTTAGCAAAGATTGGTAGAAATGATGCAAAGAAAACTCCAAATGTAAAATCCAATACATGATTATCAACCCCCTAAGTGAGATAAATTAAGTCCATATTAAGTTCTAGTAATTTGATTAAGTTCAGATGATTTGAGAAATTCACTAAATGATCAAGTTATGGATTTTTCTGCGTTTCCAAACTATCCTCAAACAATGCTAAACAGTCCTAAGGCAATGACATCGAACATGTTGCAATTCCAAAAAGTTTAACAAAATCACATAGAGTTTTGACTCGAAAATTTATTTTTTTCTTTTTTTTGTTTTTTTTTTTGGTTTTTGTTTTTTTTGAAAATCTAAACACACCAAAATAAAACATAAGAAATATATATATATATATATATATATTTTTTTTTTTTGTTTTAGAAAATCTAAACACACAAAAATAAAACATAAGAAATAAACATCAATACAACACAACGTTAGTACACAAATAAATCCCTCCCCCAGACTTGTTTTTAACCGTCCCGGTTTAAACAAAACTGAAAGAGAAATTCGCAAAGTCATAAATAAAAATAAAAAGTGTTTAAAATAAAAATGGATATAACAAAGGTGATAGAAATAACCACAGCTCAGTGGTCGCTGGTGGAGCTATCGGTGCTGCTCTCTATCCTTCTTCTGTGTAGAACGTGCGTTCTTGGTAGGAACGATCGATCTCTTCACTCCCAGCAGAGCAGTTTCTCGAACACTTAATAAAAGCCTGCAAAAACAATCTTAAACAAAACAAGAAACGTAAATAGAACAAAAACGAAAAAAATTTTTTTTACGATATTTACATGTTACCTGGTGGGTTGCCTCCCACGAAAGCGCTTGTTTTACGTCGCTAAGCTTGACGTTGGTGCCATGTGTCAGTTAGGCTGGGTTTGAGAGCTTGCTTCAAAATAAGCTCCATAATCAGGCATCCTCATGTTCGGAACCATACTCCATCAGCATTCTTCACAACACCAATACCCTTCTCTTTCAATTCTGATGGAAGAATAGCTCTAACTCTAGAGAAGGTTTATGACGACCTTTGCACTTCACCTTGTAGTCAACCGAGTTTCCATCATATCCTTGAGGGATCAAAGTCATTTGAGAACATCCCGTCATCTTTTTGCACTGCATGTTTCCCTGCGTCTTTGCCTTCTCCCTAAATTTCCCGGGTGGTGGAGTAGGTGCTTGCGGAATCGGAGTACGTGCTTCCTCTCTATCCACTGCTGAGATGCAAGAGGCGCGTGTGTTGTTCCTGGGAACGGCTTCGTAGAAGAGATTCTTGTCAATCTTGGAAAAGCAGACTTGCCTATTTGGCATATCGATGATTGCACCCACAGTAGCCATGAACGGTCTTCCAAGAAGTAAGGGCATGCCATAACCTTCTCTCATCTCCACAACCTGAAAATCGGTTGGAACTAGGCAATCCCCTATTCGGACAGGTAGATCGTGAATGCTGCCAGACGATGTTGTTGAGGAGGTGTTTGCAAATCGAAGAGTCATATGACTAGGCTTTACCTTAGAAATTTTCAACTTCTCTGCAATTGCCTTTGACATGAGATTCACGGTAGACCCGGAATCACAAAGAGCGTCCTTCATATCGTCCAATGGTAAGAGTAACTTCTACCTGGTTCTGGACTTGCATTTCTCTATCATCATTCAGCCATTCAAGCTTGTAAGGCCGTGTATGCTTCCTGGTTTCCAAACCTAGCTTCCTGAAAAGAGACTCACTAGCCACATAAGTACAGCTCCCACCATCAATAATTAAACTGCATACCTTGTCTTTGATATGGCTACGAGTGTGGAAGAGATTTTCACGTTGGACCCGTTCATCAACTTTTGCTTGGACATTCAAAGCTCTTCTTGTCACAAGAAGTTGTCCATTGGCTGGTAAATCTAGGTCCTCTTCTTTCTCTGTTTCCTCATCAAAGATGGGTCCGGAATCTTCTCAATTGGATGCGGAATCAATTTCTCCTCCTTCACGCATGATCATCACACGGTTGTTTGGACACTTGTTGGCATAGTGGCCAAGTCTGTGGCACTTGAAGCATTTGATCTCTCTAGCTCGGTTAGGAGTTGCTTCCTGCTTTGTTTTGTCCACAGCAAAAACCGGATTAGTTTTAACATCCGTATTTGTTCGGAAAAGAGTCTTACCTTTGTCTTGTGGGTTCGGTTTTGAAGAAGACGGGTAAGAAGGTCGTGTTAAGTCCTTCCTCTTAACTTGTTGCTCTACCAGAATGGCTTTGTGCAACATATCGTCTAGATCTTTATATTCTTGTAGCTCCATGTGGTCTTGGATCTCACGGTTGAGTCTAGTGAGAAACCGTGCCATAGTAGCTTCGGGATCCTTATCAACTTCTCCTCTAAGCATCAGGATCTCCATCTCTTGGTAGTAGTCATCCACGCTTTTGGTGCCCTGAGTCAGTCTCCTTAGTTTCTGATGAAGATCTCTCAAGTAATGGGCTGGTACAAACCGCTTCCTCATAAGAGTGAGAAGTTCTTCCCAATCCTCCAAAGGTTCTTCTCCTTGTCTCCTCCTGTTTGTCACAACTTGATCCCACCAGTTTAGTGCATAACCATTGAACTCAGTGGCAGCAAGCCTTACCTTTTTACGGTCTGATAGTTGTTGGCAGTCAAAGACAAGCTCAACCTTTCGTTCCCATTCAAGGTAGGCATCCGGATCATTTTTCCCATGGAATGGGGGAATCTTAAGTTTCAAGAGTCCTAGATGATTTTCTGACCGTTTAGGCTCTCCAGCGAAAGGGTTATCTCTGCCCTTGTCTCAGTTTGATTGTCTCCTCTGTTGCCTCCTTTGGCTTTGATCAGAAGAAGATCCTCCATCATCTCTTGATCTCGTTCGATTGCTGTTTCGCCTTCTAGATGCTGGCGTCTGCTGATCTTCCTGGATCCTGTCTAGTCTCACATGAATATCCTCCAAACCTGCAGTCATCATACGCTTAAGTTCACTTGTGAGCGCGTTCATCTGAAAACGAGACAATCCAGCTCCTGCTCGCTCCTCTTGTTCATCCATACTGGCCCTGAAATTCACTTAACAAACAATCAAATAACCAACCCTCTTCCTCACGATTTGGTGTCTCTCGATGTTCCACTCAATGGTTCTAAGCAAGAAATTCCGATCAAATTCAGTGTTCCACCAACACAGACACCCCAAGAAAAGATAGAGAGATTTAAGATTTCTTTTCTTTTATTAGAAACCGTTTTAACCACTTCCAGGCCGGCTTTCTCTTCAGCCAACTGGATTTCTCCTCAGTCTCCCCCAACTGGTTTTCTCCTCAGTTGTAAACGATTAAACTCCTTCTATTTTTTTTTTTTGAAATCGTTTATAGCAAAGGTATGAAGTTGTCCGGATGAAGATAAGAGAAGTGTTTCAGAATTTTAGAAGATGAAAAAAATGAGGAGATGAAATACCCCTTCAAGTGTGCTCTAATACCACCTGATATAAACTTGCCCACGATTTTAGCACTTGAATGAATGGTATTGTCAATTTTTGATATGGACCGAGATAAGCTACTAGCGAATCCGGAACTGGGGGATCGATGGGAGCGTTGAAGGATGCGGAAGGCCTTCAGTATACCCAACCCTTAGCCAACCTTGGATATGACGCACCAAGACGCTGGACTCAGGGGCGTTGAATGGATGTGACGCACCAAACAACAGATTGCTCACGAAGAACAAAAGAGAGAACAAGTTCTCGAAATAGAAATTTCTATTAGAAAAAGATCAAAAGTGATTACAAAATGTGTTTGATGAAGAATATAAAGAAAATCAAGTCAAAGAGACTTGATTGTGGCACATAAAACGAATGCATAAGTTTTAGCAAAGTTTAAAAATAAATGCGGTCAAAGTATCCCTTCAAGTCCACGTGCACCCCTTCGGCTACTCGGTCCGGCCATGCACAGGTTCGGTCGTCTGGACGATGGTCACGAGGTCGGGCTCGTCCGAAGTATTAGCACATGGGTGTGGTCGAGCACGAACTGGCCTAAGTCCGTCTGGAACTGATTGGCAAGTGCTCGGCTGAACGACTCGTCCGGAAAAGTCACCATCCGGTCGAGAAATGGAACCTCTGTATCGTTTTCTAAATCCGTCCGAAGTAAGCCAAATGTGTTCCGACTCAAATGCTCAGAATGGGATCATGGTCGAAGTCCTTCACGGCCCGGTCGAGAAATTGTCACCGGAAGTTGAGATTCAGGCCTTATGTCGTTTCCAGGTACAATTTTTTCGATGCGGTAGACGGTACGTTCGGTTGGCCCCGTCCTGCGGTCGTCTCGCTGGCCCTCGCGAGCAACCTCCCTTCTCGGTACGCTCGTCCTCGTCCGGCTGTTATTGTCCGTACCATCTTCCGGGTTGGAATCAAGATGCTGATCCATGATTGCATCAGCACTGGTCTATGGCGCCGAGTGCGTCATCCCGACAGAAGTAGACTTTCCTAGCGTCAGACGAAGACTCCTGCCCGGAAAAAAAGGTCTCAACTATTTGATGATGCTAGACGAGCTGGACCTGATAAAAGAAAGCGAGATAAAGCATTCATCCGAGTCCAAAACTACCAGCAAGCAGCGGCAAAGTATTACAACTCGAACGTACGAAGATGCAAGTTTAGCGAAGGAGACCTCGTTCTCCCCAAAGTATTCCAAAACACCGTGGAGCCGAACGCAGGAAAGCTAGGCGCAAAATGGGAAGGACCGTACAAAGTAACGAAGGTAGTCCGCCGAGGAGCGTATGAGCTAGAAAACAATGAAGGAAAGCCGGTTCCGAGGACATGGAACGCAATGCACCTAAAGAAGTACTATCACTAGATAACAAGAGTCATTGTAATAGAACTACGAATTGGCTTGATCCCTATGTACGGGGTACGTAGACAGCTCGTCTTCTGGCGAGTTCAGCTACTTTCATTTCTCATATACTCCCACAAAATTTCGAAAAATCGCCTCTTGGCATACATAAAAACCGCCTCTCGGCATACCTATCTCCGTCTGTTGCTGATCACAACAAGACAATTTATTAACCATGGTTCTTCAACATCCCACGATGGATAAACTTAGCGCGCCATACGAATTTCCAGATAACATCTGAAAGGCGTAACCTGATCGGGAATGTGGGAAGCGTCAAGACGATGTTCTGTTTAGCTTATCTTCAGGAGCGCTTTGCATAGGAAATAGTGTGAGTTATAAACCGTCGAATGAGCTCGCTAACCCAGTAAACGCCGGACATGGAAAGCTGGTCTCGAACATCTCCGAATGCAGTAACAAACCGGCTATGATACGAGATTCTAAACGCGTTCAGTCGAGAGAGGGATTTAACGTACTCAGTTCCCGGCGACAGCAAAACATGCCTCAAACCCAGGAAATATCTGCAACGGGACCCCGGTCAGAAGTTTAAGTGTCCGGAAAAACACACCAACGCAATACACGAAATGCTAATTACCCTAACTCAAAACAAAACGAGCCAAACTTTACGATACGGGCCAGCCGCCCATCCTCCTTAGAGATATGGGCCACCGCCCATCACTTTACGATACTGGCCAGCCGCCCATCCTCCTTAGAGAGATGGGCAGCCGCCCTTCATTTTACGATACGGGCCAGCCGCCCATCCTCCTTAGAGAGATCGGCCGGCCGCCCATCACTTTACGATACGGGCCAGCCGCCCATCCTCCTTAGAGAGATGGGCCAGCCGCCCATCCTCCTTTGAGAGATGGGCAGCCGCCCAACATTCCGCTAATTGGGCCAGCCGCCCGTCTTTTTCGAGCGATGGGCCAGCCTCCCAACATTCCGCCAAATGGGCCAGCCGCCCGTCTTTCTTTGATTGACGGGCCAGCCACCCACTATCCTTAGTAAGATAAGGCGCCCTCTTTTCAGACCGGAACACGACAAACTACAATAAAACAACCGAGATATCAAGCAAAAAGCCATACTCTTATTGAAATCTCAAAACAAAATCAGCCCAGAACAAGGATCTGGCCGGGTATAACAGAAATCTAGAAACAACAATCCAAGCAAAAACCAAAAAAAAAATTGACAGAAACTACAAATCAAGAATCTGGACCAAACGCCTTAACAACGGCAATATCCGAAATTCCAGGAACCGACCTGTTAGATCCCGCTAGATCAACCACCCCGAGAGATGTAGCCTCTTCCTCGATCGAGCCCTCCTCGGGTACCGAAACATTGTCATCTCCAGAAAGCGGACCCAACTGAGAGTCAATCTTCCCTTGAACTTGAGTAATCACTTCATCAAACCGAGCTTCGGCTCCGCCTAACTCACCATTCCACGTGGTCAGTTTCACCTTCTCCTCGTCCGAGTTGGGAGGTTTGTTCCCCTGAAGCAACGGGACAAGCTCGAGGTTACTCGTTATCTGAGCCACATCCACCTCCTGGGACCTTCCTTCAGATAGAGATCCAAGAGCTTCCTTCAGCTCGCCCAGGAAGGCGCCAAATTTGGCAGCGGAAGCTTTGCGGCCGTCTGCGTAGGCTCGTTTCACTTTCAAACGGCTCGAAGCCTTCGCGCCGGCTAGTTGATCCTTCAAAATCTTTAATTCCTTGACTTGACGCGAGTCCCTGGCCTCTAGGCGAGTCTTAGAATTCACCGCCTCATCCCTCTCTGCGCGCAACGAAGCGAGCTGCTTCTCGAGCAACTTGACCTGACACGAACTTGACGCCTCAAGATCACCGAGTTTTCTCCTTACTGATCGAGCGTTTTCCCGAGCCTCCTCGGCACGTTTGCGAATTCCACGAACAGTTGATTCATACGAGCTGACGCACTTGTTCACAGAAGACATGAACTACAAACGATAGACATGATTAGTAAAATAGGAAAAGAAAAGAGTGAGAAGGGGGAAAAAATCCTTCAGACACGGATAATCTTTAGTCCATCAATCCCGACAAACATCCCATCATACGCTCATCGCTTCTTAATGAACAAGCAACGAGCTGGGGGGCTAACTGTTGGGGTCAGAATCCCCTCCTCGGAGATCGATGGACAAAAAGAAAGAGCACATGATTCAGCGCCAGCCGCCTAGACTATCTTGGAAAGCTAGCTATCTCATGTCAATCAAG
Source organism: Isatis tinctoria (assembly GCA_010577795.1). Classification (NCBI taxonomy): domain Eukaryota; kingdom Viridiplantae; phylum Streptophyta; class Magnoliopsida; order Brassicales; family Brassicaceae; genus Isatis; species Isatis tinctoria. The sequence goes on from CM021246.1 coordinate 13,953,271, forward strand.
ACATGGCGGCTGGACTTATCCCGAGCATGACCAGCCGCCCATCACTCTCTCATCAGACATGGCAGCTAGACTTATCCCGACCATGGCTAGCCGCCCATCATTCTTCTATCATTACACGGCGGCTGGACTCATCCCGAGCATGCTTCGGCTGCCCATCATTCTTCAATCAGTACATGGCGGCTGGACTTATCCCGATCATGGCCAGCCGCCCATCCTTCCTTCAAGCATAACCTCGGGCTCGGATCAGTCCAAGGCAAGGCGTCTCCACGTTCTGATCCCGACAATTGGCCAGCCGCCCACGAGCATTGGCCAGCCACCCGTGGACTTTGGCCAGCCGCCCATGGACCTTGGCCAGCCGCCCATGGACCTTGGCTAGCCGCCCATGGACCTTGGCCAGCCGCCCATGCACACAAGGCAGAGAATGGGCGGCTGGACATCAACACGAATCGGGCGGCTGAAGATTCGAGAAGAAAAATGGGCGGCTCGGTCTCAGAAGTCGTAGAAATGCTCAGAACACTGTTCATGCGGGAAAACCATTAAAATACTATTCATTTCGGGAAGAAGTTAACCGAAATGTCGATTTAAGCTTAATCAAGATCCGGATTACTATTCACGGTTTACTATTCATCAGGCCGGGCCAGAATCAGACTATGTGACAGACTGCTGAAGATCTTGGGCCGGGAATTGGACCCAAAAGGTTAGGTCGGCGCCTGGAAGGAAGGAACTTTGTCCCACATCTCCCAGAAAGAGTTTTAGTCTCTTAGGTCTCCTAGTATAAATATAGACGCTTGTACTAGGTTCAGATCATCCCAGATTCTAGTATTTAGAGCTTTAGCATTATAAGACTTGGTAAAGCTTTTGCTAATATTCTTGTGCTTCCGAAAAATATCAATAAAATCATCTTTTTACATTTCGGTCCTCTAGTTCTTTTATAATAGATTTCGGATCCCCATAAAATATTAGTTTTGAAAGTGTGAGTTTCGGTTCTCACAGCCTTCATGTCCTTCTTTTAAGTATCGCGCCTAGCTCAGACCTAGAAGGCCAGTGTAATACCTCGATCAAGGACCAAAAATACACTACGACAGAAATAATTCCGAAAGAAATAGGAAGACAATTTTAAAAATTCCGGGATTTTTCAAAACGGTACTCAAGACCCATATGGAGCTATTTCAAAACGATTCAGTCAAATAAATGTTTTCCTGTGAGAGTTAAAAATCGGACAAGTTTGGATGATGAAGATTGACAGTTTGGACAAGAAAATTCATAAGTCGAGTTTTGCTCATATAAAAATTCCGAAACTTTTTGTGGGCACAGAGGACATCATTAGGAGCATTTAGAATCAAGCATAGAAGTTTTTGAGTAAGGGAAACGGAAGTTATTGATTTTAAGGTGGATAAGCTTGTTTGTGGAATCAGTGGAATGATCTTCAGAGAAATCAGTGCAATGCTCAACCAGACCTGTTTTTGGGACATCCAGGTGTCAATTAGCAGGAAATATTCGTGATCAAAGGCAGAGGGCAGCTTCTAGAAGAGAAAGTGGTGAATAATTAGATTAATTAATTAAGTTCAAGGTTTAAGTGGAATCCATGTGTCATTAGGTTGCATCAAGAGAGTATTTAGAGCTAGGTGGCAATTTTAGGAGAGATTAGAGACCCCTTAGGTGTCTTTCTTAGGTTTATCTCCCTCTCCCATATAAACCCATCACCCCCCTTCATTTGACCACTTTAGCAAAAACCAGAAAAATTTCTCCCCATTTGCTTTGGTGTGTTTGGCGAGAGAGAATAGAGAGTGAATAGAAGTTCTGTGATGGTGAAGATGTGTGTCTAAGCTTTGGAGAGTGCCTCTAGTCCATTAGGAGCACTGTCAAGGTGAGTTTCAGACTTAGGAACCCCTCCCTTTACCCATAAATTATGTGAAGTGCTTGCTTGTGAATTGATTGATTGTTGCTTAGTTATTTGAGTTGATTGCTTAATCCTTGCATGCATGTTTATCTTGTCAAGTTTAATAGCTTAATCTCCGCATGCAGGCTTGATTTGTTGAGTTTGATTGATTGATCTTTGCATGCATAATTGTGATTTGCTTTTGTGTGATGGATTGAGTTGTTGTGTTGAGAATGACTTTGATGGTGAATTTAAGAGAGAATTTTAGATGTTTTTAGATGTTTTCAAGCTCGTTTCTTTTCTTGAGAATCGATTTCAAGTTCTTACTTTGGGAAACTTTTTTTGATTGATAAATTTGGTTTAAAGCTTGAAACTCTTGATTTTTGGGTTAAGAGTAGAGCTAAGAGTGCATTGCATGTAGCTGTTAAGGATGTTATAGGATTAAGATATGCATGTATGTATGAATATGTTGAAAGTTAAGTTGATAGATGTTCCTTTCAGTTTTTGCGTGATAGAAAGGTTGATAAGCTAGTGATTGTGTAGATTAGGCATGTGATTAGGAAGGTGGTATTTTAGAAATCATTTGGGGTAAATTTTTGTGAGAGCCGAAACTCACACTGTCGAAACTTATATTTTATGGGGGCTCGAAAATTCTATTTATAAAGAACTAAAGGACCGAAAATGTAAAAAGAATATTTTATTGATATTTTTCGGAAAAGTACAAGAATAATAGCAAAGGCTTAAATAAGTCTTATAATGCTAAAGCTCTTAATACTCGGATTTGGGATGCCTTTAACCCTTACATGAGCGTACATATATATACTGACGATCCTAGGGTGCTGAGACTTCATATTTTCGATGTGGGACTTAGTGATTTCTTCCCAGCCGCCGACTTAACCTTTTGGGCCCGAAATCCGGCCCGAAAATCTTCTGTGATCCACCTGCACGTTCTGACCCAAATCTGGCCCGCCTTTTATAATCGATGAATAGTAAACCGTGAATAGTAATCCGATGAATAGTAATCCGAATCTCGGTTTAGACGTAATTCGATTTTACGGTTAACTTTGCATCGAGGTGAATAGTGTTTTTGACGGTACTTCCCGCGTGAATAGTATTCGAACGTTTTACGACTCTTGAGATTTGAGCCGCCCGTTCTTTATTTGTACTTCCAGCCGCGGCTTTGGTATTAATGGCCAGTCGCCGATTCCTTTGGCTTGTGTGCTTGGGCGACTGGTCCATGGACGGCTGAACATCGGTCACGGTCTTTCGGAGAATGTTATGAACGTTTTGGAGTCAGAACATGCAAATGCGTAATCTTCGAGTGGGTTCGGACTTAGAGTTATGCTTGATGGTTGGTCGACTGGACAATGTTCGAGTCTTGACTAAGAAATGATCGTGGGCGGCTGGCCTTATCCCAGCCGCCGGTCCGTGCTCGAAGAAGATCCGGGCGGCTGGCCTTATCCCAGCCGCCGGTCCGCGCGTGAAGGAGATCCGGATGGCTGGCCTGATCCCAGACACTGGTCCATGCGTGAACGAGATCCGGGCGGCTGGCCTTGTCCCAGCCGTCGGACATTATCTTGGAGGGATCACCGGCGGCTGGCCTTATCCCATCCGCCGGGTCATGCTCGGTCCAGCCGCCGGGTCGTGCTTGGTTGATCACCGGCGGCCGACCTTATCCCTGCCGCTGGGTCGTGCTCGATTGATCACCGGCGGCTGGTCTTATACCAGCCGCTGGGTAATGCTTGGCTGATCATGTTCGAACAAGCCACAGGCGGCTGGCATTGTCCCGGCCGCCGGGCCATACTTGGGCGGGTCCTTGCCAACCGCCGGGCTATGCTCAGCTTGGTCTCGGGCGGCTGGCCTTAGTCCATGCTCGGGATTACTTCCGTTTGACTTTGATCTTTAACTCTTGTTTCGTCAATCTCCGAGGAGGGGATTTTGACCCCAACAATTTTCTTTATTAATCAGATAATTGAATAGATTTTAGGTCTTGCATGAAATTGAATAAATGGATGTAGTTAGTAATTATGAGTATTTTTAATTTAGTATTAATAGGTGAACAAGCATGTTAGATATGATTAAATTGATAGGTTGGAATTTAGATATAATTAGAATTAATAAGTATCATTAGATCGTATGGTTAGTAATTGTTAGGATTGTTTAGTTACCTAAGAGTAAATAAGGTTGGGTAGTTCTCAAGGAATCGCCATAGGTTGCATGTTTAGTAATTTAGAACTTGCTAGATTTGTTAGATAGATATTAAGAGTTTGCATGATAGAATTTAAGAGAAGGAACTTTACAGGAATGGTTTTAAGGGGATTGTTAGGTTTGAGTTAGAATGCTTAGCATTGCATGGGGTAGCGGGACTAAGGAAAGAGTTTTCAAATGGATTTAATGGTTAAAAGAGTTTTGAATCGGTTTTCTTCGATAAAAGAGTTTTCTTCGGATTTTAAAAAGGAATTTGACTCGGTGTTTCTTTGGATTTTGGTTTTGAAAAAGAATCGTTGTTGGAGTCCTGATTGCTTCTGTATAAGCATGTTGATTGGTTATTATTGTGTATGTGTGGAGTTTGGTGCAGGTAACCTCTATGGTGTAAATCTAACATTCATGCAGGTATCACCATAGAGGAATATGTAAAGTTCCGGCTAGTGAGAGCCGTGAGTTGTGAAGAATGTTTTGGATTGTTGTGTTCAGGTATCCTCTGTGGTGTAGACTAACGTGTTATGCAGGAATTACCACAGAGGGATGTGTTGAATTCGGCTAGTGAGAGCCGTGGAATGTGGAGATTGAGGTGTGATGATTGTGGTTTGGAGGTGTGTTGAGGTGTTGTTCGTTGTGGTTGAGATTGTGATGTTTTGTTTTGGTGTGCTGACTCAGTGCGGTCGCGTTTCCAGGACTGAGGTGGAACCGTGAGAGACGGTTCAGTGGCGGTATGTGTGTGATCCCAATTGGTTTTCATCCACGACATCGATGGACTGAGAGGTAAAGAAGACTCGGAGACACCGGAGGGCAGCCCGGGCCGAGTTGGACCCGACGGGGTACTGCAGACGGCGTTCCGGAAGATGAAGAATGGAACTGACCGTGGCAGCTTCCGGAAGAGGAAGGACAGAGCTGGGCAGTTTTATTTTGGCTAAGGCCGGTGATCGGTTTGTTTTTGATGTTCTGGCTTGACGGTCTTTGTGATTGACACAATCATGGAAAACACCAATAAACTGGACCAACCAAGGAGGGAGCATGAAGCTGAGCTTGTAACTGAGGAGGGGCTTGGACCGGAAATGGAGGAGAAAGAGGAGCTTGTAGTCGTGGATGCATTGCATGTACCAGCTGGAGCTATGAACAGGGCCCGGACCAAACAGCTTGCTCAAGCACTGAACCAGTTGCTCAGAACAACCCAAGACCAAACCAACCGTGAGAAGGAAGAAGTGCGACTCGTGACTTTAGTAAGGATTCAAGAAGATTCAGGAGTGCCTTCCCAAATGCCAAATTCAGAAGGAGAATGCTCGAACTCCGGAAGGCCTTCCCAAATCGACTTTTCAGGAAGTCAGAACAAGGACTAAGGAAGCCCTTCCTGAGGACGGATCAACTTCACAAAACACAAGCAGTTTCAAAACTCAAGAGTCCAATCTCAACCGATTACTCAACTATCTTTTTTCATTTAAGTCTTTTCTTTATTTTCAAGAAACTCAAACATCATCTCTGCTATATGTATTTCGAAAACTCATTTGAGAAACATCAAGTTATTTTCTATCATCTTTTCGTTTATGAAAACTCCCTTTGTGAGAGATTCTCATTTGTTCTTCTTGAACAAATCTTGTTGTTTGGTGAGTCTTATCCGATCAACACCCTTCTTCTATTGTCTAGGTGAGTCATATCCTAGGATAGATGGAGTTAGGCATATCAAGGGAAATTCCGCAACCCTTGTGAGACCAATCAATCCATCCAATTCTGTGAAGTGTTAGTAACCTTCTCAGTTCATATCCAACCTTAACCGACCTTCAGGTGCAATTCCTTGGGAAAATAGTGTCATGTGGTATCAGAGCACACTTGAAGGTTTTGGTATCGTTTTCTAACTCCATCTTTCTCATCTTCCATCAAAATTTTATTTTCTTCTTCAATCAATTTCTTTTCTTTCTATCTTTCCTAGCTGACCCAGTTCGTATTTTTAAAAAAAAAACTCAAAAACAGAAAAGGGTTATTGAATCTAGGAGAAATCAGATTCAATCTTGGACTTAGGAGAAATGGAGTTCAAGTATTGGTCTAGGAGAAATCGGACCAGAACTAGGTTAATCAGCTAGCTTTTCCCAAAAATCTTGCAATCTATCTATCTTCTTTCTTCTTTTTGTGTTGATTGGATTGATTTGCTGCATTTGATCGAGATTTGTTGATCTAGAACCGTAGAAGAAATCAGAGATCATTGAGAGGAAGAAACACAAAGAGAGAAACCGATTTGGTGAGAGAGAGTTTTGTTTTATATAATCGGTTTGTTAAGTGATTTGTAGGATCGATGAGTCAAAGCGAGGAAAAACAAGAGAGGGCAGGAGAAGGATTGTCCAAATTTCAGATGAGAGCCCTAACTGGTGATTTAAAACATTTCCTATCTGCAGGAATGGAGGACATTCACGCCAGGCTTGATCGAATTCAAATGGATCAGCAATCAGGACAAGCAGCCAAGTCTAAGAAGAAAAACAGAACCAACACTAAAACGATCTATGAGGATGAAGAAGATTCTTGTTCTGGGCTTCGCAGCGTGAGGAAGCCACCAAGGAGGCCACCAATCCGTGGGAGGAGAACTGATAATCCTTTTCCTGATGAAGCTAGAAGAACTGATGA